>JAHKKF010479272.1:0-25696 GCA_019740295.1 Labeo calbasu | reverse complement strand
TATGATTTTGAGATCCATCTTTTCACAGTGAGTACAACTAAGGGACTCATATGCAACTATTACAGAAGGTTCAAACACTCATTGATTAAGAGCAGGAGGTGAAAACGTATTGAATTTGAAGATCAGGGTAAATTTAACTTATTTCGTCTTCTGAGAAACATGTAAGTATCTTCTGTAGCTCCTGAAGGGCAGTACTAAATTAAAAAATAGGATATTTAGGCAAAATAAGAAAAATGCACACATCTTCATTCTGTTCAAAAGTTTACAACCCCGGCACTTAATGCATCATTTTTTCTTTCTAGAGCATTAGTGAGTGTTTGAACCTTCTGTAATAGTTGCATATGAGTCCCTCAGTTGTCCTCAATGTGAAAAGATGGATCTCAAAATCATACAGTCATTGTTGCAAAGGGTTCAAGTACACAAATATGCTGAAAAACCAAAGAATTTGTGGGATCTAAAGGATTCTTCTGAAGAACAGCGGGCAGTTTAACCGTTCAGGACAAACAAGGGACTCATAAACAACTATCACTAAACAAAAAAACACAGCTGTGGATCATTCAAGTAACAACACAGTATTAAAAATCAAGCATATGTAAACTTTTGAACAGGGTCATTTTTATAAATTCCAACTATTTTCTCTTGTGGACTATATGTAAATGTCTTTATTTGGAAATAATGTTGACCATTTATCTTTAGCTTAGAGAAGAAACACTGGCCAAAGATGGATGAACTAAAAACCAAACCCAAAAATGAAAATTCTGTCATTAATTACTCACCCTAATGTTGTTCCAAACCCATAAGACTCATGGACTCATGACCCAGAAGAGAAAATTTGTTAAATAAATCATTGTTTTGTTTTCTTTGTGCACAAAAAGTATTCTCATAGCTTCGTAAAATTACTATTTTAACCATGTTCTTACTGCGTTTCTGGGTCTGGGAACATTTCAGTTACATTGCTGAATATGGAGGGTCAAAAAGCTCTTGGATTTTATCAAAACTATCTTAATTTGTGTTCTGAAGATGAACAAAGGTCTTACTGGTTTGGAACGACATGAGGGTGAGTAATTAATGACAGAATTTTCATTTTTGGATGAGCTATCCCTTTAATTCAATGATCGTTCTATAAATAACTACAATGCTGTCCAAAGTTTGGTGTCAGTAAGGTTCCTTTGTTGTTGTTGTTGTTAAGACATTACTTCACTTTTGATCAATTTAATGCTTCCATGTTGAATAGAACTATTAAAGAGATTTATAATATCCACAAAAATATTAGGCAGCACAGTTTTCAACATTGATGGTAATAAAAAAAATGTTTCTTAAACATTAAATCAGCATATTAGAATGATTTCTAGACCATTTGACACTGAAGACGGAAGTAGTGATGTTAAAAATTCAGCTTTGCATCACAGGAGTAAAATACATTTTAAAATATATTGAAATAGGAAGCAGTAAATTAAAGTCTAATAATATATCACAATAGTTTTTACTCTATTTTTGATAATATAAATTACACTGACTAATTACACCACAAAATACATTTCTACAATATAGATGTCTTGACACTTACTTGGTATCTTCATTCTCCTTATACGTGGTCTTGTAGAAGCCAACCAGAGAGCCGTTGAGCCAGCCCTGGAAGTGTAGAGTGAGGATGTAGTGCTCGTCTGGGCCAGTGACACTCAGCTTCTCCACCGCCTCCACCACCAAATACTCCTGCGGCTTGTACTCAAAGCATTCCTTCACCCGAACAGAGGTCAAGCCAGACGGGCCGCTGCGCTGTAGAGAGGGCACCGCGGTGACAAAAGTCTCTCGGATGTGGAGCCACAGGTGCTGACTGGGCTGCGTCAGGTTCAGGTGGATGGACACGCTCCCTGTGTAGATGTCCGTGTCGAGGTCGGGCTCCAGATGCAGATCATAATGGAATGGCACGATAGAGTCAGGTAAGCGGAAGTTGGTCCAGTCGCCGTCTGTGTTGTCGGATGGTTTGCAGGGACCTCGGTTATCTGGTGGCGTTGTAGGTAATGGTGTCGTGGGTGCTGGTGTTGGTTTGGGTTCCTCTTTGGATGAGGAGGTCTTCTGGCTCAAACCAACTCCGAGCCCCACGGCAACACCTGTCACGATGACGACGGCGCAGATGATAGCAGCATGCTTGCCTCGGATAAGGTACCTCTTTTCCTTCTTTTCGAATTCCAGGCTTTCCATGACGAGCCGTCAAATGCAGACGCAGAGTCAGAATGTGTACAAACACTCAAAGTTCAGAAAGTCAGAACACTCTCTCCCTGTGAACCCACACACAAACACACTCTCTATCCTTACACTTCCCTTTGCCTCCAAAGAGAGAAAACAGCTGTGTCTGGATTCCCAAATGTGTGGACATACGCAGTCCCACACACACTCATGCAGGGCAGCCTGTGGGAGGCACAGAGGTTAAAGCAGGAGTTAAGTTTCACCACAGTCTAAAAAATTGCTCTGATCTCTGTAAGGTCACGGCCCCACGGTTGTCAAAACGTCTACGCCGGGAGGTGATCCTTAAGCTGGACTGTGGCAAGTCCTCACTCAACAAATCTCACGCTGATAGCGGTGATACATAGGGGACAGGGGCTGAATTTGCACCGCCCATCAGTTAAACATAAATCAAAATATGTTAATCAGCAGTCAGAGAGGAATCACAAACAAGCATCAGAGAGAGAGCCGTGGGGGAGGGAGGCATAGGAAAGCTGAGTAAAAATGGAAGGAGTTATTATGAGAAGAGGAATGGGCTTACGGGAGAGAACTCGGGAATGTTTCGAAGCTGTCGGAAGTGGCTACAGCAGCTTTAAATGGAGCTTTAATCACATCATCTTACATTTAAAGTGACAAATGTTGTGATCAAAGACCTTGAATAGAAGGATGTACGTTTGATGTATGCTTCCTTCCTCAAAGCAGTTTCATTTATTCATTTTTAATGCAATTGATTATAATAGATGTTTGATTTAAAAAGTCTTTAAAGCTCAGGTTAATATTTTGTAAGCATCCATACACATATGGAAAGTGTACATCCTTCAGAATAGAGGTGCCAAAACTTTTTACTTTTTCTTAATAATTTAAATAAAATAAAGATTATTGGAGTATGTAAGAAAATACTATTTCAGTCTTTGTACTTTAAAATGTCATGTTTAATTCAATTTGTCACTTCTCATTTCCTTGTAAATAATTGTGAAATTTACTAGCAATTCCTGAGTGACATTTTTTCAAAGTATATCTATATACACCTTTTTTTTTTTTTTTAGTGTCAAGAGCCAAAAACTTGATTGAGAGCTGTGGGCTGAAAGTAAATGCATTACACCAAACAATATTTTATTTATATTTATTAAAAGCAAATTCACTTCTAAGCACACTTCTAAGCAAATAAATAAATAAATAATAATGAAAGTTATTAAACATATATTAGAAGTGATAATATGCTTCTCTGAGATGTTTTTCCCCTTATGTTTCAAAGAAAATAGCATCATACACTCTTAAAACTAAAGGTGTATGGTTTTATTATAGTAAAAGTGTTTTTGGCGCATTGATTACCATTTGTTTAACCATAGTTTTACTACAAATACCATGGTTAAACTATAGTTAATGTAGCAAGACCATGTTCTCCAAAGAACCTTTTTAGTGAACAGTTTGCAAAATAACCATTTTGAAGAACATTTTAAAAATCTAAACAACCTTTTTCAACTACAAAGAACCTTTTCTGCATTTCTGCATTTCTTTATTGAACCATTGATGCCAATAAAGAACCTTTGTTTTGTAGGCCAACTTTGGCATCTGTTCTTTAGAATAATCTGCTCTAAAATTTGTGACGTTCATCTAAATGGCACTAATCCATAAATACTAACCACAATAACTTACTACATGTCTTTATTGAATCCGCTTCATAACATTCAAACGTGAAAATCTGGATAATTATGCTTTGGTCATTTGAGCGAGATGTTACTATTTAAGCCCAAAGTATACTTCACTTTTTACGCGTACGCAAGGGACAGTGCACGTGACACTAGTCTTGTCATTAGAGTAGTATGCGCAAATTGTACCCACATTACCTGATTTTTATAACTGTGTGTACTTTGTACGTACAGGTCACACATGTGCACTGAAGCCACTGTGTGATCAGGGTTGCCAGGTTTTCATAGCAAAACTTCTTTCTAATAGACCAATTTGTTTGCAAACAGTGATGACATTTTTTTGACGATTCCCGTCTTGAGGTCCTTTGCCGATCCCACCCCCCTCTCTCCACCCCTGCTCTCTACTGTCCTCTATCTAATAAAAAAAGGAATAAAAGCCCCCCAAAATATAATTAAAAATAAATAAATAAACAGTTTTTCATGCTGTAACTGTAGAGCTAATATAATGTTCCCGATTAACTGCATATGTGAATATTATGTAGACTTATTGTTTAAATCAAATTAATTGGGTAATCACAGCAGGTTTCATCCTAGTCTGTCCGTTTAAACGTCTGCGTTTAGCTTCAAATGGCATCTCTGATGACAGAATTTTATAAAAATGATTTGCATTCCGATTCTGACTTCCAAAGGCACCAATATATTTTTTCTCTTACTCTGTGGATTTTCCCCATTTCACTCCACTTGTTACAAGTGTTTTTCTGCCATCACAATGCGTGTGACGTAACTGTGACGTCTACTCCAAATTGGACCCTTTGCAAACAGCTTGATTGACGGGTGATCTGATCTTGTCAGACAAACAAATCAAACAGGAGAGTAAATTAACTTTGATGGACTTAAACTTGAAAAATTGTACTGACGTGTATCTACGTCTTTCCTTGGTTGAAATAAATATACATTCTGATGTTCATTCATGTTTTTCGTGCTTCAAGTAAAGAAGAAAAGACGATTGGTTCCTGTGTCAATTGATCTAATAAGGCAATAATGATCTGTCACAACACATTAAAGAGCCACAAAAGAGTTTTTACGTTTGAATTTATTACAAAATGACAGCATTGTAAAATGAAACCTTGTTTCATACCAGAATTAACCTGCTCTGTCTTGTCTGTCGACGTGTTGTCAGTTTTCT
Organism: Labeo calbasu; assembly: GCA_019740295.1. Classification (NCBI taxonomy): domain Eukaryota; kingdom Metazoa; phylum Chordata; class Actinopteri; order Cypriniformes; family Cyprinidae; genus Labeo; species Labeo calbasu. The sequence goes on along the minus strand of JAHKKF010479272.1, from coordinate 20,638 downwards.
CTTTGCTCCGCAATGTATTTTTCAGTGCGTGAGAATATGATGTGTAGTGTGTGAGAACGACATTGTTTGTCGGACAAAGCAGCTAAGGAGGGCGGGTTTTACGAAGGTAAAAACAAAGTAAAATACACATTTTTGGCAGGGTTTCCCTGGTAAACTTTGCATTCCATGGGCTAAATGTCACGTAAACGGGCGTAAATGTCACATAGTTTCTCATCATGAATATTAAGTAATATTTTACAGGACTAAGTGCTGATATCACTTTATAGGAGGACAGCATTATAGATATGAAAGACTCATTATTCATTATCATCAGTTTATGAGAAACCTTTAGGGTTAATGTGTGTCAGCATCCGAGAAAGATGGTAAGTTGTTACAGCGAATATTAATTGCTCACTGAATTTTATAACTCTACTGTCTGACTCAATATACGTGTCATATCAGAAAAAAATCTTGGCCCTTTGATGAACTGTGACAGCAGCTGCTAAGTTCACTTGGATCTATTAGACTTAAATGGCCAGGCACACATTATAAAAGGGGTAATACTTGATATAGCCTATGTCAGTATTGTATATGGATCACAACAGGTCATCTGACTAATACGGTTTACCAGATGAATTCTTTACAATGTGACATTTATTAGGCTGCTAATATGATTAGAGGTTCATGTTATGTTTCTAAAGTACAATTTCAGTTCACTAGCTCCTTTAGCTCATGTTTTTTTATTCCTCTGGCTAAATTTTAATTGACTTGTAATCTTGTGTACTGATGGCTTGTTATATGCGTTCATATGCAATAAAAAAAGCTCCTTTAGCTCAGAGCTGCCATCTGGTGGTCATAGCTGATTTAAAAAAAAATAACCTGTCCATTGAAGAAAAACACATAAGGTTATAGATAGTTATAGAAAAGAGAAACTTCCTGAAATGACACATACTATGATTTGAATGTTTATGTGTGAATTGACATGGAGACGATAGGTTTTTGTCTTCTGTGGAGTGGATTTTCAGAACCAATCAAAAAGTGTTTCTGTGGCAGCTTCTGTACCCCTGTCCTGTCCCTTTTCATTTTGTCTCTGCTGGCTTTGGGGATTTTCATGACTCTTTTTGGAGGGGAGAGCGGTGTAGTCATGTTCCGAGGTAACAAAGAAGCTATCGCCTTAGATTTCTGGTTGGGTTTCCTCTTTGTATAGTTTGATTTTGCAGCTGTTTGCTGTTGGTCAGAGTTTTTGGAGTCTGTGTATTCAGCCATTACCCCGACCACATTCAGACTGACAATGGCCTCTGATATCCCTGCCATGTTTTGCGCTCTGCACCGGTATTCCCCTGCATCTCTATACGATATTCCGTTCAGGCTGACTGCCGACCAGCGGATTCCCACACGTGGAGACTCTTGTACATCTGCAGGTAGTAAAGTGTGCGTGTGATCAGACATTAAATCAAATGAATGGAGATAACACTCACCTAAGTGACAGTTTACTAGCTCATAATTTGTAAAACATTTGCACCAGTGTGCTATATAAGATAATATTTAAACAAAGGTTTAAAACTTAAGTACACTACAACTGAAAAGTTAATTATTTTAAGTGTGAATTGTAACTTACAGCCAGAAAGTTTTCTGGGCAATCTTTCAGTGTCCATACTGCTTTGCATCTGCTTACAACAACCTTAAAATGAATGAAAAATATACATTGGAGACCATTATTCTGAGATTATCAGTGAAATTACAGTTACAAATTGAATTACAATGTACTATTTACTTTTTACTTTTTCTATTTTTCAGCATTATGATTTCAGTGAGAACAAATTTTACAAGTTTTTTTTTTATTTTCACATATTTGTCATTTGAAGTGTTTGTTTTAACTTTTTGTTTAAGTCTTTCTAATAAAATAAGAAATTTGATACATAGAGAAAGACATATACAATATTGTGTATTAGTGCTTTTTTGGTATTATTTATATACTGTTATACAGTAGTATTTATTCATATTTTGAATTAGCTTTTATTTTATATTTTCTGTTTTTTTTAATTAATAGTAATTTTGTATAGTAATATTAAGATATTAAAATATTAGTATAATATTTTAATTAGCTAAAATTTATGTTTATGTCAGTTTTACTTTTAGTAACTTTTGTACTTCAACTTAAATTATTTAAAATGAGATGGCTAAGCAACATTTCAAAATTGTAAGGTGTTTAATTTTTTCAGCTTATATTTATATTTTATTTATTTCAGCTTTATTTCAATAACTATATATATATATATATATATATATATATATAATTTTAGTAATGTTTATTTTTGTATTTTGAATTATTTTCATATTTTCAGTTTTTATTTTAATTTTAGTAATTTTATGTGCTTTTGTCATTTTATTATTTTTTTCTGATATAAATAAACAGAAAAAGACAATATTTATATATTTTTTTAAATTATTTTAATAGTTTTATTTAACAATAATTATTTACATATACGACTAATAGAGTTTATTTATTTAAAAAAATTTTCTAGTATTTTTAGTTTTCATTTTAATTTTAGTAATTTTGTTATTTGATTATATTTCATCTTTATGTCAATAAACAAAAATGTGCTTATGTGCTTTTGTCATATTATTTGTTTTGATACGTTTCTAATTATACTTCATTCAGTTAGTTGCCAAAGCAACATTTCTAATTTTCCTTTAGGTTTTTTTTTTTTAAATAATAATTTAGGTAACAATAACAACACTGGTGTGTATGAAAATATGCCACATGAGCGTATAAGAATATACCTTGGTTATAAAGGTTGGGTCTGGCAGATTTGATCCACATAAGTGTTGGGGTCGGGTGTCCTGTAGCTTCACAGCGAAGTAGGACATTGCTACCCAGTAGAGCAGTGATCTTGGTGGCAGTGGTCACCACGTAAGGCCTGCGGCAGCGGGTGAGCTCCACGCTCTGAAAGGGAACTCCAGCGAGATCCGGCGGTTCACTACAGGTCAGGAAGCGATCCAACAGGACCAGAGAAGTTTCTGGAGCCTTACTAATGTCAAGCAAGGTGGAAAGCCTGCAGTCACACACCCAGGGGTTGTCCTGAAGACCTGTAGGAGGGATGAAATGGGTGAGAGAGGGTGATAGTAATGACACATTGAGTCTAAAGAGGTGTGCACTGATTACATAACCTGCTCTCTCCAGCATGACTGGACTAATCAGTGTACAGGGCTTTGGTTTCCAGGAACGCAGTGAGCCATCAAAGGACTGAAGACTCTCAGATCACACTTAGATATCACTTATGTGCCTGTGTGAACCAGTCAGGTTGGGTAAATATTTAATTATCGTAAGACATTAATGACTTAATTTGGTTTCAGTGACTTTAACAGTGTCTATGTGCATGTGTGTGGAACAGTTTGTCTAGCAGTTCTGTGAATTAGGGTGTGTTACTGGATTGTTCCTGTTCCCATTTATCTTGGCTCATTAAATACAACAGGATCCAAATGTCAGAAAACCACACAGAAAATTTAATTTAAAAGAATAGTTTACCCCAAAACTGTATGACTTTTTTCTTTTGTGGAACATAGAAGAAGATATTTTGAGAAGGAAGTGGGTTTCTGTCCATACAATGGAAGTCGGTCACTGAAACCATAGAGTTACCAACATTTTTTTGAATACCTTTGTGTTCTGCAGAAAAAAGTAGGTCGGACAAGTATGGAATGACATGACGCTGAGTAAATGATGACAAAATAGTCATTTTTGGCTGAACTATCCCTTTAAACAAGATTTTAGGATATTGGAAACGTTAAAACGATAGTTAACCCAAAAATGAAAATTCTGTCATTACTCACCCTCATGTTGTTTCAAACCCATAAGACGTTCATTCATCTAGGGAACACAAATTAAGATATTTTTGATGAACTCTGAGAGTTTTCTGACCCTGCATAGACACAACGCAACTGACACATTGAAGTCCCAGAAAGGTAGCACACTCTAAAAAAATGCTGGGTTAAAAACAACCCAGCTTCAGTTATTTGTGACCCCAATAATGTTATATTTAGCTTCTGGCGTGCAAACTGTGCCAGGGGAACACAACCAAAAAAAAAATTATTTTATCCTGGGAACACGATTTTTACTGGACAACGCCCCTTCGAAACGCGATTGGGCTAGTTTTGAGGGACAACTGGGTTTTGTTGTGAAAACCTAGCAACCCTGGTTATTTGGCAACCCAGTGCTGGGTAAATATTAGACAGAACACATACTGGGTTATTTTGACCCAGCTGGTTGGGTTAAATGTTTTTACCCAACACACTGGGTTGTTTTATTTAACTATTGCTTAAATATTATATTGCTGGCTTAAAATGGGCTGGAAATTAAAAATTGCATACAGAATTATAGAGGAAACAGTAATAATCAAAAGATTAACATTTATTATTAAGCAATAATTAAATTTAAAATTGAATTTATTTAGGTGAATGCAGAATAGTTTACAATATTACACACATGTAAACTCATATAACAAGCCTTTTAGAATAAAAAAAAGTTAAAAATTAAAAATGTAACATTTAAAAGGGCTGCTGTTTGCTGGGTTAACTGCGAACCTCAGACCACCGCCTCGCGTTTCACTTGTAGCTGAAAGATGCAGCGACTGACTCCATAACCTGACCATAAACAGTGTTAAGATTAGATTTTAAAATCAAATTAAATTCAGCATTATAACGATTAAAATCTGTTTATGTTATATGCAAGGCAAAAGGCATTTCCATCATGCGAAACGACAGCTGCTGACGCATTTAACGCATTTAGCTGACTGGTATCTCTCCCTTGTATGTTGCATTGCATAATATAAAATAATCAGTTAAGACTTTATAAACAAAATTAAATGTATACAAACCTTTATTTTGCTGAAGAAGTGCACCAAATCGGTGGCACTGAGAATAACGTTATATTTAGCCCATGTCATGCAAACTCTACCAGGGAATCTAACCAAAAAGATGTGTATTTTACCCCCCGGAAAACTGGGGGGCCCTCCTCGAAACGTGTTTGGATTAGTTTTGAGGGGCAATTGGGTGGGTTTTGTTTTGAAAACCTGGCAACTGTAGTTATTTGGCAACCCAGTGCTGGGTAAAAATTAGACAGAACACATACTGGGTTATTTTGACCCTGCTGGTTGGGTTAAATGTTTTTATCCAACATACTGGGTCGCTAGTTTTAAGGATCAATTGGGTGGGTTTCGTTGTGACATCGTTACAATGTGACATCAATGGTTTAACCGTAATGTTATTAAGCTACAAGAATACTTTTTGTGCGCAATGAAAACAAAAATAATAGAAATGTTAAACAGTCATCAATTGACGTGCATGCACATTGTGATACTCTCGTGAATGCGTGACCAAGACTGATGCGAAAAAGAAGCAATTGTTGAATAAACTTATTTTTGTTTTCTTTGTGCAAAAAAGCATTCTAGTAGTAGCGTTATAAAATTAACACTGATGTCACATGGACCTTTAACAATGTCCTTACTATCTTTCTGGGCCTTGAACGTATCAGTTGCGTTGCTGTCTATGCAGGCTCAGAAAACTCTCAGATTTCATCAAAAATGTCTTAATTTGTGTTCTGAAGATGAACAAATGTCGTACTGGTTTAGAACAACATGAGGGTGAGTAATTAATAACAGAATTTTCATTTTTGGGTGAACTATCTCTTTAAAAAAAAGAAACATGATGTAAACATGTAACTATTAATGAGAAATAACTAATAATCAGTTATATTTAAGAATACAACACACCTAAATTTGAATGTTTGTTTTTTTTTAAATTATTAATTAATTTGAAGTATTATTTAAAAATTCACCTAGAACCACCGAGCGCTGGGTCTGAGTGCTGTCGCTGAATGGCCAGAGAGCAGTCAGATCGTTGGGCAGGGTGCTCAGCCTGTTGCTCGAGAGGTCCAGGTAAGTCACATTGGCGAGGTAACGCGCAGCCAGGGGTGGGATTCGTGTCAGGCGGTTATTGTGCAGACCAAGTGTTTGGAGGCGGGGCACATCCCTGAGTCCCTCCCAGGGGAAGGAGGACAGGAGGTTCCCATCCAGTCGTAACTCATGAAGGAAAGAAAGTTTTGTGAAACTCCTTGGATGTAGAACGGTGATAGAGTTATATGTAAGCCACAAATAAAGCAGCTCTGGCATGGCAGAGAAAGCACCTCTGAAGATCCTGGAAACAGAGGTGCGCTCGAGACGAAACTTGATTGTATCACTTGGCAGATTTATTGGAATGGCAGTCAAGGCTGGGTTTTTACAGAGCACCGTTCTAGGAAAAACACAGATCTAATGTTTAATGCCCACTGCATTGTTATATACAAATAGAAACAGAAAAGTCCCAATGTGCTGTTAATATAAAAGAACTTACTGTATTGATTTTACACTTTTTCAATAGTGTCAGTGCATTTAAAACTCTACAACTTACAAATACGTCTGACTCCCTTAAATTACACTAACGGGCAAAAAAAGATTATAGAAAAACCTATTTGACTGTACCTGAGTCCCTTGGCATTGCTGCGACCATGGAGCACACAGGTGCACAGAGACGGACATGATGGACCCTGTGCACAGACCACCAAAGCCAGGCACAAAGTGAGGTCTGCATACAGAAGTGGATGCATCACTAGTCTAGAGACACATAAAGCATCTCACACACTACTGTCCCAGGAGAGAAATACCGTGTGAGCAGGAGTGTGACATTCCCAAACACTGCCGTAGATTAAGACAAACACTAAAAGGATTAGTTCAGATTACTGTGGTGAGGAGCAGATCAACACCTATAGTCAGTGTAGTGAAGAAAAACATACACTGGTGCTGATGCTTCACAGTAATAAAAGAAATACAGTGGTACAATTAAATTTAAAGAATATGTATATCTGTCCACCTTTTTCTTCAACATGGAAGCAAGCCTATGGGCGAGACTTCTGGTTCATTAGCCGCTATAGGGAAATAACGAGAAGAATAACAACATGCAGTAAACGGTAAAACTGTTTGCACTACAAACCAGTCTGCTCGTAATTAAGATAATACATTAATATGGTAAGAGACACTAATTTGCAATATCAAGCAGCAAAAACAGCTGTTTTGTACAGCTTAAAATAGCTGGACGCAGATGAGATCAGAAGCCAAACCCATAAAATTTACTCTTGTGGCAAAAATAAGGTGCAGGGTGATTCACTGATGCAGTAGCAAACTGGATATAGCTACACAAAATTTAAACAGAATTGCCAGGCAGTGCAAACTTCACAATGTAAATCTGCACATCTATCACTTTGATTGCAGTTTTATCAATCATTTATTAATTCAATCTTTGATAAAAAGCTAAAGTGTTTTCTCTTGCGAATGGAAGTGGAAACAGAGTAATTGGTATAATTTGGCCTGTAGCTAGTGATGGGCCGTTTTGAAACTTTATGAAGCTTCAAAACATGTTTTTTTTGTGGTAAATCAGTGGTTGGGAGCTTGTTTCAAAACCTTTCAAACTTTCCAAGTCAAATGATTTCTGAAAACTGGGCTTTGTTATGTGATAATGTATAGAATGTTTGTTTCAAAACATTTAAAAAATCTGACTTCAAATTTTATATATATAAAAAACTCAAACTAAAAAAACTTAATTGCCTCTAAAACCAATCTAATAAATAATTAGTAATAAATATAATAGGCTTATAATATAATCTAATATACTTCAATAGCATTTCATGTATAGTAAACCGTTTTTTATCCGATTTGCTGCTAGATTGCATTGATCTATTGAACCCATAAATAACTGTCTAATGATTTAACTGATGTCTTAGAAACAGTAAATCATTTTGATAAGCAATTTCGTCAAAAGATTCAGAGTTTCAGAAGGGTTTGTTACTCTCATTTCAACCTGTACCGACAAATTTGACCATACAGAGTACAAAGGTATTAAGATATTAACACATAAATCTGACTTTTTCCCTCAGAATCACGTGACATCAACTCATAGGGTTTGCAGTTACATCACGATTTGGTCAGTTACCCGGATGTGCGGCCATATTGGCGATACTAGTGTTGCACGATATACCGGTACTTAAAAAGTACTGCGATACCCTGCTTTTAAAAACGGTACGATTCCTTATTTTACGAGTACGGGTACTAAGAATGCATTTTAATAAGAGCCGTATTTCTGCGTGTTTGTGTTAGTGAATGGGGCAGACCAGAAAGTTTTGTTTACTACACACATAGGCGTGACGCTCGCGGTGTTTTCAGCTTCTGCTGCCTCAATATATGAGTACATGAACACATGAATATAATCTCTAGAACTGCTCTGAGAGTCACTTCATGAGCATTTTCTTTTGCGGAAAACTATGGTCATATAATGAAGACTCTAAAGGTCTTCACAGCAACCCGTCAAAATAAAAGTTCAGTTTAACTTGACAGCTAGAAATATATTAAAATATTACTTAATGTAAAGATAGTACTACTAATACTAATAAAAATATTATTAAAACAATGTTTAAGGGATATTTACCAGAAAAAAATATTTACCACAATTATTTACCAGAAAATTGTAAATACACAACACAGTATTTCTGAAAAGCATATAATAAATTAATATATAGCATATAATAAATTAATTCTTTAATTATCCTTTATAAATTCATTAGACATACTTTTGATTATTAAAATGTAATGAAACAATTAAAATAGAATAAAGAAAATTAATGAAAAACAGAATCACAAACAAAACTGAATTTAAGAAAAATAATAAAATGTATTTCATAGGGCCTTAAAAACATGTCATTTCCGTTTAACTTTTAATAAATTGCTTAAATTCTGCAAGTTTCATGATTTCAATTCATTAGACATGCTTTTTGTTACATTTTTTTTTAATGTAACCATCAAAATAGTATCGGTTTAGTAGTAGTATGGTGATATTTTAGTCAGGTATCGTAATGAAGTCAAAATTTTGGTATCTTGACAACACTAGGCGACACTCGGATGTAAACTACAGCATGAATTACAGTTAATGTACTACTGTATACATAGTTCTGCTAATTTATGCTCAGAAAAAAAAGAATTGCGAGGAAAAAAGTAATTACTGCGAGTTTATATCTCGTGATTCTGATCTCACAATATTTTTTTTTTTGAGATGTTTTTTTATTCAGCGTTGGAAACAGGCTTCGATAGGTTCCAGTATTGCTCGGAGTTGGGTTTCTCTTGCTATGGGGTGCGGGGGAAAAAACCAGGATTGGAACCAAAGCGGCCTGATTACGGAACGTTTTCAGCGAGGTTGAAGAACTCGCTCTGCCGCTCCGCTCCACTTTCATACAGTGCTCCAATCCGGCTTTCCGTTTCCGTTTGCGTTGCTTGGTAACTCTTTTGATGCTTCTTCTTGTGGGACTATTTTCCTTCGTCGAGAAGAAATATTAGGTACTAACTTTTCAGTTTTATTTGGTCAAGTGTAGCTGAAATAAGGTAAAATACATAAGTGAATAGATAAATAAATACTCCATCTTGCCATGATTCACAAGGTGGTGTTGGAGTCCCTCCCTCTGATCTCAGTTGACTGCAGCAGTAGACAGCAGCAGCGCGCTCTCTCTCTCTGTGACCGACAGCAGCAGAAGCATGGCGGCGGTGGAGACACGGGAGTGCGAGACGGAAGGCTGCTGCAGCGAAGCTAAGCTCCAGTGTCCCACCTGCATCAAACTCGGAATTCAAGGCTCATACTTTTGCTCTCAGGTGAAGCTCTGACACTTTGCTTTAAAAAACAAGCTAAGCTCTCGGGCTTTTTCGCTCATGTCACGCTGCCGGCCTACGGGACTGAGCTCAGCATTAGCTAGCTAGCTGTTTTCCATCACAAACAGGCACTTTAAACCTTACTCTGAGCTTTTGCGTTTACATCAAAGTTTTGTGCATGTTGATTTTCTGGATGACATATTTGTCTGAGATGTTTAACCCTAAACACGGAGTGAAACTGTTATTTGCGAGCTGTTTCTTTGCTCAGCGTGCTTTAAATGACTTCAGCTCAACGTGGCTCGCGTGTTGCTCTGTTGTCAAATCAATACATCAACCCTTTAGTTATTTTATTTACAATTCCTGAAGTTATAAGACAAAGGGATGCATAAATGTGCAACCTGTAAGAAAATGTAGATCAAACCCTAGCGTACCACTTTTCATTCTCGTGTGATTTTTGCTGGGCACTCCTAGCCTAGGCTGTGTCTCAAATCCTAGTGTGCTGCCTATCTAGACAGCATTGTGGACATCATGTAATTACATGGCCATAACGGTCAAAATGCGTTGAGACAAAACCTAGGAGTGCCCACTCGTTACATTTTGAGACACCTCCTTAGACTCTAGCACCTGTTGCAGGGCAGATCTGCTGTCCTGCTTGCTTAGTTGAGGGGCTGATATGATGACTGGGTGCTGCCAAGCCCAATATATCAATTCAGTATGATTCAAACTTTCGTCCTTGTTAGATGAGCTGCTGTAACTCGCCTGCATGTAATTCTAAATCTGTATGAATTTCTCTCCTCTGTGGAACAATATTGTGTTTTATATTTTAATACAGTATATTTCAGTTGTGTGTGTAGTTTGGACCCTGGCATTTTTGAGAATATCCTCTTTTATGTTCCACAGAAGAAAGTAAGTTGTACATGACAATTATTTTTGAGCAAACTATCTGTGATGTAGTGTGTGAGTTTCGTCATGTATTATATGGTATATTTTCCTCAGCCTTTCATTTTAATTGTGCTAAATTATACACTTCAATTATGTTTATGTACTTCCTGTTCAAATAGGAAGTAGTAGCAGGAGATATTAAAAGGTTCCTCTCTTTTCTGTAAAATAGCCAATAGCCATTAGTTTACATCACAATTGTGACCTTTGATTTATCACTTATTTATTATTAAGTGGAATTTTGGCATTCGTTGCAAGATTGTCACTTGTCATCAACATAATTTTATCAGTTTCTTGAAATGCAGTGTTCAATTTTAATGAATTAAAATTAAGTATTAATTTTAAGTAAATGCTACAAAATACACTGTTCATAAGTTTGGGGTTGCATTTATTTGTCTGCATTTATTTGATCAAAAATACAAATACTAAAAATATTTTCAGCATTATTACTCCAGTCTTCAGTGTCGCATGATCGTTCAGAAATCATTTTCATATGCATTTATTATTATCAATATTAAAAATGGTTGTGGTGCCTAATATTTTTGTGTGGAAACTGTGCTATCCTTTCAGAATTTTGTGATGAGTAGAAAGTTTAAAAGAACAGCATTTATTTGAAATGGAAATCTTTTGTGATATTATTATTGTAATTATTGTCCCTTTTGATCAATTGAATGCATCCTTGCTGTATCGAAGTAATATTAACATTCAAAGAAAAAAAGTTTGAACTGGAGTGTAATTTTGTACACACACATACACTGCCATTCAAAAGTTTGGGATCAGTAAGATTTTTAATGTTTTTAAAGAAGTCTTTTCTGCTCATCAAGGCTGTGTTTATTTGATGTTTACTTAATATTATGAAATATTATTGCAATTTAAAATAGTGGTTTTCTATTTTAATATACTTTAAAATAGAATTTATTTCTGTGATGGAAAGCTGAATTTTCAGTATCATTACTTATCATAACAGTCTTGAGTGTCACGTGATCTTACAGAAATCATTTTAATATGCTGATTTATTATCAGTGTTGGGAACAGTTGTGCTGCTTAATTTTAATTTTTTTTTGGAAACTGATACTTTTTTCAGGATTTTTTGATAAATAAAACATTAAAAAGAACAACATTTATTTAAAATATAAGTGTTTTTTAACAATATACACTACCGTTCAAAGTTTGGAGTCTGTACTTTTTTTGTTTTTTGTTCCTCCTTTGTTTGAAAGAAATGAATGTCTTTGTGTTAAATTGATAAAATGTGATAGTAAAGACTTACATTGTTAGGAAAGATTTCTATTTTAAGTAAATGCTGTGTTTTTAACTTTTTATTCATCTTAAAATCCTGAAAAAGGTATCACAGATTCCAACAAATATTAAGCAGCACAACTGTTTCCAATGTTGATGTTAAATGAGCATATTAGAATAATTTCTGAAGGATCATGTGACACTGAAGACTGGAGTACTGGCTGATGAAAATTCAGTTTTGCATCACAAAAATAAATTAGATTTTAAAGTACATTCAAATAGAAACTGTTATTTTAAATTGCAATAATATTATATAATTTCTCTGTAGTTTTGATCAAATTAATGGAACTTGGATGAGCATATGGATCTTATGGATGAGCATAAGAGACTTCTTTAAAAAAACATTAAAAATCTTACTGATCCCAAACTTTTGAGCGGCAGTGTATAACATGTAAATGCCTCAAAGCTGACAGACAATACATTTCATAGTCTCTTTAAGAAGTGAAGTTGTTTGAGTAATAACGTGAGTTTTTGTATGTTTTCAGGAATGTTTCAAAGGCAGCTGGGCCACCCACAAACTGCTCCACAAAAAAGCAAGTATGTGTGCTTTATTCACTCACAGTGATTCAGCTCAGCATTTGCATTTTCTATGCGCTATACAAATCATGTCTTGCATAATGCCATCATTAATATCCGGCTTTTTATTTGCAGAGGAGGACAAAATAAAAGATGAGGGAAAGAACTGTGTGGAGAAAGAAATCAACACAGACCCATGGCCCGGGTACAGATACACTGGTAAACTGCGACCCCACTATCCACTGGTAAGAATGTAGCACACCAGGGATTGAGATGAGAATTGACAGCATGACACACATACATTATCACAGAACAAAACTAATTTATGCATTCAAACACGTAGTTTCATCTGTATGTGTTGTTTTCAGACTCCCATGCGACTTGTTCCTAGCAACATCCAGAGACCAGACTATGCAGATCATCCTTTGGGTAAGACTGCAAATCCCTTCACACATAAATTGGACCTCGCACTGCAAATTATGCACTGCAAAACTCAGATCAGCCTCTCTCATCTGGCCTAGCTTTCCTGCTCCATGCCTTTTTTCTGAGGCACGTCACTTTTCTAACAGACTGCCCAGTTTGTCATTACGCCTGTGTGAAGTTTAAACTTTCGACCCTTGAAATGGGCCACTGACATACAAGCTTTTAAACTAATGGCCTCCATCTCATCAGCTGAAGTGGCATTCGATTTTTAAATGGAGGAGTGTTTGCTGCAGTAGTGCACGTCTGACCAGTTTAACCACAGTTTAATGTAAATATGCATCAAGATGCGCAAGATTAACCTCTGTTTACGGAAAACTCCAACTTTGTTTTTGTTTAGCGTCTAATTGGTGCATCTGTATCATCATTATTTGGAGTTTAAAGGGGTCATGACGTGGTGCAAGGTGATGTCACCCGGGTGCAGTCGTTTGCATAAACACTGCCTCAAGTGCAAGACATCGACGGTTAGTCTTCTTCTCACCATAGGCCCCGCCCACTGGCGATCAGTCACTTAACGGTTCACACTTGATTATGCTGAATGCGAATGCGAATGCAAATAGAAATTACAATCACTGTCTTTACTACACCGGATACAGTATACAGATGCACGTTCGCTTTCTAACACAGTCCAGTTGTCGTCAGTTGGACAAATGGAGTAAAAGGACTTTCGCCTTGACGTGTTTGGTTTAAACAGGGTTCCCACGGGTCCTTGAAATCCTTGAAAGTTTGTGAATCTAAAAAAAAAAAATTCAAGGCCCTGGAAAGTATTTGAATAAAAAAAAGTGCTTTAAATTGAAAGTGCTTGAATTTATTTGGTGCAAGAAGTTTACTGGAAAAAATTTCAGATTATTCCCTCCGGTCTGCTAATGTGTTATTTTGCCAACACTTTGTGGCCTATGCATTCTAGCTTGCTTGATTTACGTTAGTTACGATGACCATACGTCCTCTTTTCGCCGGACAAGTCATGCAATCATTCTAATATTGAATATAATTTTCGTGCATCAGGGAGCCGCTATCGTACGCAAAGTATTTAATTCTCTTTTAAATGAGCCGCTGTTCACTTTCACTTTCAATTTCGTGATCACATGCACTCAGTATAAAGGGAGCACATCTTACAAGATCAGATAAGCACATTATCTGCTCAGCAGCAAATCCTCCAACATGATTTGTCAGTCATCTCTCCCTACTCTTGTCTTGACCCATGATCAGTTAAATCTGATTCCTGCAGCTTGTGTTGGATGCAGGGTTGCCAAATCTGCACACATTTTCTTGCACAGAATTGGGCTTATTTTAAACTGTTGCGAAGGATTGATTTTCTCCCGTGGGTTAAATGTTTGAAATATTGCATAAATTACTTTTGACTGAAATGCTTGTGTTGAAACATTTTGCATTCTACCTGTGATAAAACTGTGCAAGGTATTAAGTTTTGTGATGGCCACTGGTAGGAAGCCTTTTAGCTGTGTTTTGAGTTTTTGTGTGGGTTATGGTCATTGTGCTACTTTGGGGGCTTTTTATTTATAATAATTAAGATGACAAAGAATAGCTTGCCAGAGATCCGAAGGACCATCACTTGACCAGGTGCAGAGCCGAATATTCTTCAGTTTTATGCAAAACAGAAATCCAGAATGTCAGATCTCTGTCATATGGCCAAAAATAAATGCAAAAAAAAAAAAAACATAGTTGTGTTTGAAAAATCAAAAACTGTAACAATGTATCTTACAAGGTAAAACGATATAACCTTGCTCTCACTTTAAATGTGTCCCCACATCAAGTCCTTGAATTTGAGGGTATTGGACCTGGAAAGTCCTTGAATTTGAAGTTAACCAAAGTGTAGGAACCCTGTTTAAACAGTTAATTCGCGTCTTAGTACAGATATCCAATCGATCTCAGTGTAAGGAACAACTGGATAGTTTATTTTTAAAGGCATCCCAGATCGTGTCAGAGGATTGTTCGGAGCATTTTGATTTGTAAACGAGGCACAGTGTCATGGAGAGTTCACAAAGAAACATTTGTTGAAAGAAGAAGCAGTACTAGATCTGACTGCAGCTGCATCACAAACTGTAAGTAAATGGTTTCATAATGTTTTGTCTGGAAATTACCATTTTATTTTGATCATGTTGTCAAAACAAACTCTCACATGCAATAGCGAGGGAGCGGAGCATTGATACTGTTTCCTATGCAATGACAGCCAATCATAACAGTGGTCAATTACTGAGAAGCCTTAAAGGACACGCCCCTTAAAACAGCTAGTTTTAGACAGAGGGTCAGAACGAGAGTTGAGTTAATTATTTTTCCACATATTTATTTGTTTTTTTTGTGCAAAAACTTTATTAACATTATAAGTAAACCGCAAGGAATATATTAAAATTATAAAAAAAAAAATCCAAGTCATGACCTCTTTAATGCTCTCATTATCATTTGTTATTAGAAAAGGAGACAACGAGCCTATATTCATTTGGTGTTACATATGTGTGGCCATAGAAAGTATTTGGACACATAATCTACTCCTACTGTATGATTTTCATAAATCCCATTCATTTGGGACTATTTTTAACTTGAGGTTTGGTTATTAGTTTGTGAAAAGGTGTTGTGTTGTGTTTTTTTTTTTTTTTACAAATGTATTTGTGGTCCTAGTCTTGTCTAAATCAAGCAAATCAAACCTTTAAGAAGTGAAAAAAAAGCAATATTGTGAAATATTATTATATTTTTAAATAACTGTGTTCTGTTTTAATATATATTAAAATATAATTTATTCCTGTGATGCAAAGATGAATTTTCAGCAGCCGTTAGTCCAGTGTTTTTCACATGATTCTTATGATTTGCTGCTCAAGAATCAATTCTTATTATTATAAATGTTGAAAACAGTCATGCTTAATATTTTGTGGATTTCTGTAACATAAATATCTTTACTGTCATTATACATCAATTTAATGCGTCATGGCTGAATAAATCAATTTATTTTACAATCTCTTACTGACCACAAACTTTAAACATTAGTGTATGAATGGCGTGTTTTTCTTTCTTTCTTTTTTTTTTAAAGAGACAGATTATCACTAGCCTACTAGTTATTCAACTAGTGTATCTGAACTGTGAGAAATGTGAAGTTCTTATAGAAGGTAATTATATATGCAATTAAATGCGTACATGTTTAAAGGATTAGTTCACTTCCAGAATGAAAACTTCCTGATGTCATCGAATATTTTCATGTCTGTCTGTCTTCAGTTGCAAAAAAATTTTTTTTGAGAAAAACATTTCAGTTTTTTTCTCCATATAGTGGACTTCAATGGTGACCAACAGGTTGAAGGTTGAATCCAGCTTCAAAGGACTCAGCCAAGGAATAAGTGTCTTATCTAGGGAAACCATCAGTCATTTAAAAAAAAAAAAAAAAAAAAGTATCACAAATTTTCATTCTGGAATTGAACTTCTCCTTTAAGTGTGACTTAAGCATCCAAGTACTTTTTGGGGACCCTGTAAATGATTTTCATAATGGAAGGATATTTCAATCGATAATACATTGTAGGGCTGCACGATCAATCGCATGATATTGTGAGGCGCGCTCGAATGCGATTTTGAGCGCGATTTGGCGTAGCTTGTCAGTGATTTACGGCTCTGTGTATTAATTGCCGCTCCAGCTGAACGCACGTGATGGAGCTTTACTGCTAATCAAAGTACCGGCTTCACTGACTAATCGCGCCTCACAATATCATGCGATTAATCGTGCAGCCCTAATACATTGTAGTATGTGTCTTTGTGTAGAAGAGAGATTACACAAACATATTTTTTTTCTAATAGTACAGAAGCATCTCTTATGAATCACTGTTTTGTGAATAAATGCTCATTTGTCCTTCGTTAACGGATGCCGCAGAGTCTTCCCGTAAGTAACCATTATGGTGGTGATTACTAGGTATTAGTCTCCTATAGTTACAGCCTTTCATTCCTCTGTTATTAGCTCATCATTGAATCTTCATCCCCTGGCTTTCAAACTCTAGAATAGTGATGTATTGAAAAGGCCTAAATGTCTTCAAAAGCATCCAGTGGTTAGGTCAGGAGTGTGTGTGTGTCTTTAATGTACTTTTAATAGGACTTCTTTGTGAGAGCGTGTGTGTGTGATGGTCCTGAAGTCACCTTATACACGTTACCATTTACCCCATGTGTGTGCGTGTGTGTTTGGGGGTGGGCTGCTGCAGTGTGTGTCTGAAGCTCTTCTCTCGCTCTCTGCAGCTGCAGAGGTTGGGTTGTTGGCAGGTATGATGTCCCGCCGCTTCCCATATGTGTCCGGCCGGTGATGTCCTGTTGTTTTAATAGTATTACAAGGAGCGGTTTGCTCTACAGTGGGTGTGTGAGTGTATTTTTGTGAGCAAGAGCGTGTCTGTGTAGTAGCATGGCTCTGTCTGTTTCTGCATGGCTGATGTCGTTAATCAGCTGGGGCTAGAGGTGGGCGATATGACCGTAGTTGTTTTTGTACACTACCAGTCAAATGTCTTTGAACAGTACGATTTTTTAAAGAAGTCTCTTCTGCTCACCAAGCCTGCATTTGTTTGATCCAAAGTACAGCAAAAACATTACAAATTTGAAAAACATGTACTATTTATAATAACTGTTTTCTGTTTGAATATATTTTAAAATGTCATTTATTCCTGTGATTTCATAGCTGAATTTTTAGCATCATTACTCCAGTCACATGATCCTTCAGAAATCGTTTTAATATTTAGATTTGCTGCTCAAAAAACATTTTTTATTATTATTATGTTGTAACAGCTGAGTAGAATTTTTTTCAGGTTTCTTTGAGTAGAAAGTTCAAAAGAACAGCATTTATCTGAAACAAATCTTCTGTAGCATTATAAGTGTCTTTATAATCACACTTGATCTTTCTGTTTATCACAGAATCCTGAATAAAATGTACTCAACTGTTTAAAATATTGATAATAAAAAAAAAAAAAATTGTTGAACAGCAAATCGTCATATTAGAATGATTTCTGAAGGATCATGTGACACTGAGGACTGGAGTAATGATGCTGATAGCTTTGATCACATGAGTACATTACATTTTAAAATGTATTCAAATAGAAAGCAGTTATTTTAAATAGTAAAAATATTTTACAATATTACTGCCTTTGCTGTATTTTTGATCAAATAAATGCAGGCTTAGTGAGCAGAAGAGGCTTCTTTACAAAACATTAAAAGTCTTATGTCCAAAAACTTTTGAGTGGTAGTATATCTATCGTTGTATTTGTTGGGAATTCAGCTAAGAATGGTTAAATGTTTTAACTTTGGTTTGCGTTGCTTCCCTTAATATTTTTTTCTTGTACACCCAGCTCTTTTTGGATTACTCTGAATTCCTTTGCTGCTTACTTGTAAATGAAGCAGTTTTTCCAATTGATAGCAATGCGAATGTATCCACCGCAGTGCAAATGGTACACTACCGGTCAAAAGTTTGGAATAATTAAGATATTTTGATGTTTTTAAATGCTCGCCAGGGCTGCATTTATTAAATGCAGTGAAAACAACAGTATTGTAAAATATATTTACCATTTTAAATAACTGTTTTCTATTTTAATGTATTTTAAAATGTCATTTATATCTGTGATTGCAAGGCTGAATTTTCAGCAGCAATTGTTGCGACCTTAAGTGTCACATGATCAGAAATCATTCTCATATTAGAATGATTTCTGAAGAATCATGTGACACTGAAAACTGGCGTAGTGATGCTGAAAATTCAGCTTTGCAATCACAGGAATAAATTGCATTTTATAGTACATACAAAAGAAAATAATCCTCTTGTAATAAGAGTAAGAGTCTTATTTCAACAACATAAAAAAAAAATCATAATTATTCCAAGCCTCTGAGTGTTAGGGTATATAAAATCTCTATGTTCTCTGCCACACAATATATATAGAGTCATATCGCCCAGCCCTAGCAGGAACTGTCCGTGATTACGTCATTGCCAAACTGTCATGTCCCAGACCTCACTGGATCAGCGACGGTGTGCGTGTGTTTTTATCTGTAAGAAGTGGTTGTGTTGTCTTTATTAGCTGACTGGAGACTGTGCTGTTGAGATTCTGTTGTGGTGAAGGTCAGTAGGCAGAGCTAGTCCATCTATTTGAGTGATAGTAAGATGCTTTTGTGGGTAAATGGGTATCTGTGTATTTTACTACTCACCAATTCACCAGTTCATCACTGCTTGCAGGAATGTCCGAGTCAGAGCAGACCATGAAAGGGACATCTCAGATTAAGATCCTCAATGCTGAAGAGATTGAGGGCATGAGAATTGTCTGCAAGGTAAACCAACATCATAACTTCGCTCATGATTACTTTGTATGAAGAATAATAACTGTGAAATCCAACGGGTGATGTTTTGGGTGTAGTTGCGAGAGCCTTTTTCTGTCCTTATTTAAACACGAATTATTCTGCCACCAATTCAAAATTAGAAATTGGTTTATAATAAAAATTTGTAATTTGACGACAGTATACTTTTACCAGTAAAAAATGCTCATCAAAAATTTTCATTTGAGATTTCACCCAAAATGTCACTTACGCACTTCTGGTTCTCAACCCTCGAATTAGTGTTCAAATAGAGGCAAAATATGGTTCTCTGTGGCTCTCACAACAACACCCAAAATTTTAGCTGTTACATTTCATTAATTTAGTTTTAATTCATTAATCATTTAAAGGGATAGTTGACCAAAAAATGAAAATTCTCTCATTAATTACTCAGCCTCATGTGAGGTTTAGAAATTTAGGACAGAATTTTCATTTTTGGGTCAACTATCATCTTAAGTGTTAGGTGTAAGAGAACTCCAAAAAACACTTGGTTACAGAAGATAAATTCACAGATTTTATGCAAGTATGCTGAAAAATTGTCTAGTGGGATGGCAGCCTGTCAAGTCTGTCATGAGCACACGTACACAAAGGTTTGAATTGTTAAATATAAAGACAATGTTTGTTTCCTTCAGCTGGCTCGAGAAGTCCTTGACATTGCTGCCATGATGGTGAAACCTGGAGTGACAACGGAGGAGATCGACCATGCAGTGCATTTGGTAATATTTTGTAGCCTTTTCTCTCTTTTTAATATGAGTATTATAAAGTAGTAGTGATTAGGGCTGTGACGGTGGCAGATTTTTTCCACCGCGGTGGTAATGCACCAACTACCGTCGGTGGCGCGGTTTTGAGAGATTTATTTTTATATATATATATATATATATATATATATATACAGTACTGTGCAAAAGTCTTAGGCCACTAGTATTTCACTAGTATTTTCACCAGCTAAAAAATAGTTTAAAGTAAGCTATTTCTATCTTTTGCTGTAGTGTGTCAGAAGGAAACAACAGTTTACATTTCCAAACATTCTGTTTGCCATTAATTGTAATAATCTAGTGAGATTTTTGTTTGCACAGGCAGTCTGACAACAGCCAGTGCTCCACACAGACTGATATCACCGTCATCCAGTCTGTCTCTGGAATGACATGAAGAAACAGAATAACTGAAACAGACTAAATCCAGAAGAACTGTGGCAACATCTCCAAGATGTTTCAAATAACCTACCTGTAAAGCTACCTGAAAAACTCTGCACAAGTGCACCTAGGGCAAAAGCTACTTTAAATGCAAAGAATGGTCACATCAGATGCTGATTTATTTTAGTTAATAGAAGTTCATTGATAAAGAAAATCTATTTATGACATTGTTTTTGACAGCATCCTCATTTTATG
>JAHKKF010479268.1:0-35479 GCA_019740295.1 Labeo calbasu | reverse complement strand
ACACTTAAGACTGGAGTAACAGCTGATAAAAATTCAGCTTTTCATCACAGGAATAAATTCTATTTTAAAGTATGTTAAAGTAAAAAACATTATTTTATGTTTTCTATATTTTTAATCAAATAAATGCAGCCTTGATAAGCATAAGAGACTTCTTTAAAGACTATTACAAGTCTTACTGACCCCAAACTTTTGAACGGTAGTGTATATATATATAGATGGATAGATGGAGAGATAGATAGATAGATAGATAGATAGATAGATAGATAGATAGATAGATAGATAGATAGATCTAATTCATTCCTTATTATATGAACAAGAATTTAATATCAGAAGAATCTGGATTTATGCATGCTGATTGACTCAAAAACTGATTGAATAAAAAAGTGTGTTTTATTTGAAAATCTCATTACAACTCTCAATACTTTAATATGTAAATTGAGGTACCTTATAATTTTATTGATAGTAATGTCTGGGAGACATCTTGGCACACATACAACTGCAGAAAGCCAGACTGCCAGAGGGCCATTATCCACATTATCCGGTTGTGCAGTATGTTGGATCTTCACTATAGCCACTAATGGATTGAACGGCCTCTTGGTCTGTTATCTTGTGATGCAGTCACTATTTTTTGTTCCTGTTTCTGAAGGATCACATGAAGTCCCTGATACCTGTAGAGATTTATTTCTCTGCATTAAGTTAAAATGACAATATAATCAAGAAATAATGTGAACATTAAAAAAAAAAAAACATTCAACAATTTTTTTTTATACTACATACTGTATTTTCAGTTACACTGCTTTTAAAGACAAAATTACAGTAATTACGCAAATTATGTTATTATTTATGAAAACAACCCATGAGACCTCTTTAATCTCATTACATCTCATTTAATTTTAGATTGCAGTGAACAAATTAAACAATTGCTAATTGACTTGTAAATGACCAGAGGGCATGTTGTCTTGTGTTTTTCAATTACAGAAGCATTGCCAAACTCATTAACACTCAGACAAAAGACAACAATTCTGATTACAAAGCTGATCACAGTTCTGTAATTAATGGAAAATGCTCTCAGCACATCAAGTGTAAACGGAAAAACACAGAAAGAACAAAGCATAAATAGTACATAAATATCTGTGCCTGCAGAGATGTGTTAACTTTTGAGTTCACAACACAAAAATTTGTTAACACATGCAGTACGTTCTTACATAAATAGTGGCCATGACATGATCAACAAGTCTGATTGCGAACCTCTGGGAACAAAATGTCAAGGAGCTGTCTGACCCCTTTAACTCCACCAGTAGACTTCAACACAGTTTCAAGGAAGACTTCAATCTGGAGATTTGAATAGGAATACAACTTTCATGTAGTTTTTTATAAATAAGTGCTTGTTTTATTAGTAATTAAAAGCATTAGTTCATCCAAAAATGACGATTCTGTCATTATTTACAATCCCTCATGACTTTTGAAACCCACATGGCTTTCTTTCTTGCGTGAAACAGCGAAGGAATTACCAAGCAGAATTTCAAGAAAGACATGAGGGTGAATAGATGATGACAGAATGTTCAGTTTTGGTCCTTTTAAATAAACTGAGCGCTGCATTTTTGAAAAGTTTTAACATTTTAAAAAAGACGCATCTCAAAACCCTGCCTTTTCCCCATTCATCAGCACTATGGCACTATAGTTTGACACTATGCAAATCAACTCTGATGAAATCAACTCAATCTGATTTATTTTTTATTTTATCTCTCAATTTTTACAAATATCAATAGGGACAGCGTTTTTCAGTGCTACTCTGTGAATAGATTGGAAATGATAAAGCCATCTCACTTTTAGCCAAATAACAACTATGATTATTCATGTATCCACTCACAATCAGTGTACTAGCTATATAATGAGAACGCAATGATTTGAACAATTTCCTGAATAAAACAGTAAATTGAAATAGTTCCTCAGTAACACAACGGATGGAAAAAGTGGCGACCATTTCAAACCACTTGTGCAAAATGTGGATGAGGGGCGCTTAGAGAAGCACTTTGGTATACCCCAGCCCCCCTACCAGATTAAATTATAATAATGGCATGAAACACAGTCCATCCCGGTAAACGGAAAACGGAAAACACAAACAGCACAGAATCAAATAATGATACACTTTAGAAGCACCATTACAAGGCAAGCGCATCAGAGCAGTTAGTCGACATGTCAAACAGTTGCAAGCATATGCAAACACTTCTTATCAAAAACACACAAGCAGCGCCACGACCATCTGTTGATACAAGCTTAATGACAGCTCTAGCTGTGAACAGAGTCCCAGAGCTGTACACGTTTGTCTTACACCATAAATAAATGTAAAACTCGAAATACATTCATGAAACCCTGTTGTTTGTAATGCAGGCTTGCCACACTTCGTGGCATCTGTAATTTGGCATCTGGCATTAGGACATTCACAGGTGGGTTGTGATCTAAAATGATTTGCTGGTGGCTTAACATGCAAACATTACCTGGCAGTTCTTATTGCCTGTATATACATGACAAATTATGATTATGATTCTGTAGTTCCACATACAGTAGCCAAAAGAAGTACTGACACTTAATTACACATAAAATGTATGAAAGTCTTCCAAGAAAGAATCAATTGCAAACTCACTGTGGTACATTTAGGAGTACATTTTTTTTTTCATCTTTAGATAGCAGCAGCAGTTTGGAAAATGGATGAATGGATGTTTTTTTTGCATTAAATTACAAAGAAGAGTGACTAGAGCTTCAAAGGGGACTCAAAAGCAACATTAAAGTAGTCCATACAATGTTTGCATTAATTTTATATTTTCTCAGAAGCCATGCATTAGCTTCATGGTGCTTTTACTTGCAACTTAAAAGCTCTTGTTCAAAAATAAAGCCAAATGGGTTTGTAAGGGAGAGTAAATGAGGAGAGTGATGATAATAAAATGAATAAACCTTTCGATATGAAAGAAACTCATATAATATGCCTTCGGCAACATAAATACAATGCTCTGAACAGCTTTAGTGTAGACTACCTCTGTACCACTGTTGGCTAAATACGAATCAGTCACTGAAAGCACTGAATGGTCACAAGTCAGATGTTCTTTATCAGCTCAATGCATCGGTGAGCTGACAGGAGAACTGCTTTTGTACTCACTGGAACTTTTAATTTGGCAGTGAAATATTATGCAATCGTTCTATTTTCCATTGCCCTATTCAGCAGCTACCGAAGCGGGCAACGACAAGTTAAGCACGACTAGGCGTCTGGCGGTGCAGCCTGAGCCACATTCATTTCACTATTAATTAAGTCCCATGTCAGTTTCATTAATTTTACTCTGTAATCACTGCCTGAGAGCACATGTCAAATGTTAAATTCATTTATAAATTATTCCAGTTTCCACTGTCAACTATGCACTTTTGCATAATTCCCAAGCAATCAGAAATCACACTTTTCTCTGATGTTTATTGGTGGAAACAGAAAACTAGCAATTTCTGACTCTTATGTAACCTTCTAAATGTATTTACTGGTCACAGCACCTTTTCACACCCACCAATTTCATAGAGCTCTGACCTCTAGGAAAATACATTACGCTGCTGCTCCCTTTTTTCCTAGACGCTGCTTTTGCATCTTCCTCGCTTATTTTATTTTAATCGGCAGGGTGTAAAATCATTTTTTAAGAGTCATGGGGATTTAAGCTGGTTTCAGAGAGTTTGAAACACAAAGACTGCTTTATAAAACACTTTTTTGAAAACATTTTTAAATACAGTTGTGACCCTGGACCACAAAACCAGCCTTAAGTAGCATGGGTATATTTGTAGCAATAGCCAAAAATACATTGTGAGGATCAAAATTATCGATTTTATCGATTTCTTTTGTGCCAAAAATCATTAGGATATTAAGTAAAGATCATGTTCCATGATGATATTTTGCAAATGTCCTACCATAAATATATAAAAACATAATTTTGATTAGTAATATGCATTGCTAAGGAGTACATCTGGACAACTTTAAAGGCGATTTTCTCAATATTTAGATTTTTTGCACCCTCAGATCTCGGCCAAATATTGTCCTATCCTAAAAAAATTATTTATTCAGCTTTCAGATAATGTATAAATCTCAATTTCGAAACATTGACCCATATGACTGGCTCTGTGATCCAGGGTCACAAGTCGCCTTTTTCTTCTAATATTGTATAGATGTAGAGTGCTTTGAATATAAGCAAAACTGATGATCCATGGGTCCACTCTATAACAATGCATCGTGCAAAAATATAATATACTAAGATGATGTTCAGTCACACTCAGTAAGATGCATAATTACAGATGGGGAACTGAAGGGCCCAATTAGAAGAACAGCTTCAGTCATTTTTGTCAATAATTTATGTATGTTTAATTAAAAATCAACAAACAAAAATGACTGCATGCAGTCTTATCAGCCAAGAATAATATAAAACAGCTGCAGCAGTCATATCGCTCATTAAATATTTCTCATTGAAAATATTACATAATTTACCACTAAAAGGATGCAAAGTTAGAACAAAGCAAAGCTTTAATGGCCTCCTGACAACAACTGGTATAAAAAAGCAATTTACATAAATGCCTAATCATCATCTATTGAAACTTCCTTCCATTTGAATTTGAAAGTCTTTTGGTTTATGATGCCAATTGGTATGATCTAGAATATTGCACATGAAAAGGTGCAGCACCTTGAGGCACTCGGTGAGTCAAAAAATTGGCTATTAAAATAAACGTGCTGAATAGACTGTTCCAAGGCCAGAAAGTATCTCACTAAACTATTGAATTAGTTCCCACTTTTACATTTACTTTGTTCAGGAATCCAGCTGAAAAACTCAAGCATGGAATTCAATTAAATGTGCCCACGGTTGCAGTTATCAGCATCAAAAAGAGCTCTGCAGGCTTGGCATTGAAAAGCGCACACAATAAGACTAAACGGAAGTTTAGAGAGGGTTTTTAAATGAGCCATGAGGATGAGGAGTCTGAGGAAAGTATTTGAGACCATTCAGTGCTTTACTGCACAATAAACATGTTACATAACAAACCATAAATTAGCATCAAGAAATATTCCTTCTTTTTTTCACGCAGTTGGCAGGTGAATAAAAGGATTTTGCCAAATAGTACCTGAACACTGAATGTAGTTTAAAATAATCAGTCTCCATAGGAGCTGCATGGCAAACATCAGTTTGAGTAAATCCAATTTGCTAATATTGCTGTTGTATATGCAGGATTCCCACATTTTTTGAATCATTTATTTTCATTTGTAACATGCGTGATATTTAAAAATTTTTTCCATGACAGTGGGAAACCCTGCATATGTAATTATTTTAAGTTCTTGCCATTTTTTTTTTCATTTCAAAGGTTGCTTGAGTAACCATGAACAAAATCTCTTTGAGTGTGTTGACTGCGACAGCGACATAAGAGTGACGTGTTTGCGTGGTAGCGTGCTGAATCACCCTACATCAGTATGATCCACAAATACATCTGGAAATTTTCCAGCTCGTTGGGTGACTAAACTCTCATTTTGGAAAATGACTACTATCAAGTCACTGTTCCTCATTTCCCCCATTCAAGTTACTGTTCTCTATGTTCAAAGACTGTTTGTGAGCATTGTCACTCTGAATGGCCTTTTTATTTAGGGCGCTCAGAGGACATTGAGTTTCCTTCTGCGTGTCCAGAGAGCACTTGGATACCGCGCTGGCCACCTGGCAGAACTTCCTCAGGAGAATCTCTCTCAGGAGCAGGTAAACCCATGGATCTAGAATCTGATTGAGTGAGGCCAGACGTATGGCGGTGAGAAAGAAGTTGCAGTCCATTTGTAAGTCCTGGGGTGAGAGAGATACAGTAGCAGAATTGCACTGATGGGAGGATGTGTGGGTAGAGATCATCTTCAGCATAAGGACCTGCAGAACGGAAGGAGACACACCACAACAGCACAATGAAAAATTGTATACGCATGTGATTAAAGACTTACAAAGACTGCTCAGCAGATTTCTGGTGGATTCTAAACAGCAGTTATTTGCTAATTTTACATCCCTTCGCAAATATTCAGGGTAATTTCACAATGTTTTTAGCTGCCAGTAAAAGTTCCAGGCAATGCTATATTATAAATATTATTTTCAAAATAATTTTAACATATTGACATCAATTTATATAGGATACACAACCATTGAACAATTAAATTATTTTTTTTTTTAAGAATTCTCTTCTGCTCACCAAGCCTGCATTTATTTGATCCAAAGTACAGCAGAACAGTACAATTTTGAAATATTTTTGTTATTTAAAATAACTGTTTTCTATTTGAATATATTTTAAGATGTAATTTATTCCTGTGATTTTAAAGCTGAATTTTTAGCATCATTTTTTCCAGGCACATGATGCTTCAGAAATCATTCTAATATTCTGATTTGCTGCTCAAAAAACATTTATTAATATTATTATTATGTTGAAAACATAATATGATGAATGGAAAGTTCAGAAGAACAGCATTTATTTAAAATAAAAGTCTTTTGTAACATTATAAATGTCTTTATCATCACTTTATATCAATTTAAAGCATCCATGCTAAATAAAAGTATTAATTTCTATAATTTCTTTTCCCCCAAAAATACTGACTCCAAGCTTTTGAATGATATAGTGTATGTTATAAAAGCTTTTTATTTCAGATAAATGCTGATCTTTGTTTTAAATATTGATAAGGTAATAATAAAAAATGTTTCTTGAACAGCAAATCAACATATTAGAATGATTTCGGAAGGATCATGTGACAGTGAAGACTGAAGTAATGATGTTGAAAATTTAGTTTTGATCACAGGAATAAATTATATTTTGACATATTAAAATAGAAAACAGTTATTTTAAATAGTAAAAATATTTCAAAATATTATTGTTTTTACTGTACTTTAGATCAAATAAATGCTTGGTGAACAGAAGGGACTTATTTAAAAAACATTAAAAATCTTTTGACTAGTATATTGACTAAAATTAGTCATTACAAAATTGAATTGTGCAATGATGCATTTCTTCTATTTTTTAATTTATATTATCTTTGTCATCATCTAACACCTAATATTTAAAAACAGATTTAACAACTCAAATTTCAATTTTATCTTTAGCAGATCTCAAAATGAGTTTCCATTTTCATACCATTTTTCTACATAATTAGTTAATGTTTAAAATGTTTAAAATGACTGATTTTAGTTTTTGGGGTGTTATTTGTCTAATTTACTAGGCAAAAATGTATAGAACTTAAATATCAGTCATAACATAATGAACAGTTATAAAACATTCCACAAATTCTTTTTTTTTTTTTTTTTTGTTTAACTCCCACAGTCAGATAATATGAATTTTTTTGTTCCATGTGGGTTATGAAATGGCATAACCCGGGGGGATGTGACATTTTTACAGAATGTCAAATCATATCAACAACTCTCTACAGTCTTTTCTTAATAGAGCCTATAAATCCCAGTGTAAACAGTAATCTCAAATAACTGTTCAAAAACATGACATTATAACAAGTAGAGGCCCTCCAATGTATACAGTACTAGTAAAATCGCTGGCCTGTTGAGTTCACTTTTACATAGGAATTCATATATTCTGTTTAATTCAATTTAAATAGAGAGGCTTTTGTAGCTGGGCAGACTTAGTTTTGAGCAGAAATGACACCATGCATGCTTTCATCTGATAACTATAGTAAGTGTATCTGGGAAAAGCTGATATGATACATACCAGTAGAGGTGACCAGCATGTCAACAGCACACACATAATGCCCATCAACTGAATAACAGTCTCTGTTGTTAACCTCTCCCATTGCTTGGACGACTGGGTCGAGGTTGCCTTCGTTTTGCAACGTGTAACCAAAGCACGGATGGTCACAACGTTACACGACAACGTGACCAGCAAAGAAAATATCCCCAATGCCGCAAAGGTGGTGGCAAAAAACGTATTTCCCGTTACATTCTTGTCACCTGTACTTATGAAGCACCAACTGCCTGGCCACTGCAAAGTGTACTTTCCAACCCCAGCAATGGGCAGTAAGGCAAAGAGCAAAACCAGGCACCAAATGATGACCAGAACCTGCTTGGTCACGTTGGTTTTCATGTAATGAGAGTACCAGTGAGGAGCTGTGATAGCCAAGGCCCTCTCAATAGCCATGGCACTGGCTAAAAAGAGAGGACACAAGCCAAAAGTGGTCATGCACACCCCAAAGAAAGCGCACAGAGTTCCGGAAGGGTCCACGCGTTTCCATTTCAAATCTGCTCTGTACACCGAAATGACTATTGGACTTGTGAGCAGCTGGCCGAAAAGATCAGTTAACGCCAACGAGCCGATACAAAGCAGAAACGACTTCTTCCTTTTGTTTTCCTTTTTTCTGTATGCACTATAAACTAGCAGCATCGCCAGAGAGTTTCCGACCATTCCAGTGACCATCATAGTGATGGGAAAAAACACGGACACAGAGCCACAGCTTGCGCTCTTGCCCGGGCTGTCCTGTAAGGATCTGGAAAGGTTCGACTCCCACATCATGGTTCCAGCAGTCAGGTTTTGCGGCAGGACATCTGAAGACTGACATTTAGATGTCATCCTTTTTCAGGGAGAGTGTTCATGGCCACAGCAGCCCTTTGAAACAGGTGGAGTCCTCAGTGAAGTCCGCTTCACTTCTGTCTCACTTTGTGCGCTCGGCTGTCCGAGAGCGCGCTATAAACACAGAGGCGGGACCCTTATGGAAATGTAAAACATGCTCAGAAAGACAATAGAAAAATAGTGCAAGACACACAAAGAATATCTTCAACGCAAAGGGAAAACTTGTTTTATAAATAAAATAAATGTTTCCTCGCTGTTCGGTGCGGCTCACAAAATAGTAAATATTACCTTCATCCTCAAGCTGACGGAAAACATTCGTTCTGTTTGACACATCTGTGATCAAATGCAGTTATAACAAGCGAGTGTGAAAATATAGCCTACGATAACTTTGAGCGGGTGTGCTTTATCATTTTTTAAAAAAGATTTTAAGATAACTAAACTATCGGTAAACGTTGGAACCCAAACATTATGGTGAATGCCAATTTTCCAAACAAGGGATAAATTCTAACGATTTATGTTTTATTCGATAATAATCCTCCAAACCACCAGCTCACAGATGGTTTTGAACGCAACAAGTGCCACCTAGCGCACGACAAACGATATTTTCAAAACGTTATCAGTTTCTGAGATGTATTTTTGCTCATCAGAGAGGTCAGTAAAATCATACACGACTAATGAAATGTTATTTTATAAAATAGACAAGGAAAGCAACAAATGTTTTATTCCACACAAGTATGGGAGACGGGTCCAGTTTCTTAAACAAGGAACAAGTTACAAATCATCTAATTCACTTCACACATTCTCAGTTTAGTCCTTATATTTGAGGACGTGTGGCAGACAGAAGGCTTTGTAGTTAAACTTGTAAAAGTTAAATTGTTTATTGTGTCTGTGTAGCCTAGATATTTTTCATACAAGTTCATAGTGCTTAATCAGTGTTGAGGAAAGTTACTTTTGAAAGTAATGCAATACAATATTGCGTATTTTCCTTAGTTACTTTTTATGGAAAGTAATGCGTTACGTTACTTTTTTTTTTTTTTAACTGGCCTGCTTGTTTGTTTTTTTTAATATAAAATGTAATATTTTTAGCAAATGTAAAAGCCCTTTCACTCTAAAAAGTGAACTGATTAAGCTTCAGGCTGAAGGAAAGGTAAATTCACGTCTGTACAGTAGAACGCAGGAGAAGGTTTAACACTCTTCAGCATAAAAAACAACGAAGCACAAATGTTAGGTAATCTAAAGTCATTTTTGAATATTAGTATGGTTGAACCGGATATTTAAAGATCAGCAGCAAATACCCTAGTTAATAAAATAGGATTAAATACATAAAGAATATTTGATTATACTGGTCATACTCTGATTTTGCATTTTGATGTATACTGAACCATTTTTTTTGCAAGTGAAATAATGCACGTTCACATTTAGACTGGAACTACAGTATCATGTTTACACTGCGCACACAACGCCTCTGTACTTGCGATTTCTCTAAACATGGGGACAGGAGACTTGTCAGTCAATAAATGGGAAAACAAAGTAACTGGAGTTACTTGTTTGAAAACGTAACTCATATTTTCTTCTTTCTGATTACGTAACTCCTAAGTACCCAAACACTGGTGCTAATGTTTTGGCTGTTAGCTAGGTCGCTGGGTTAATTGTAACATTAATGAAACATGTTATAACTTACTCCAAGCAATTTTTGTTTTATGTTTTCTTTGAACTTCATTATGCCTAGGTCTTGTAAGAGAAAGACAAACCGAGGGGTGTCTCTAAACGTTCAAGTTACATTTTATTATGGCCAATTACTATGTCTGACATTGACAAACATGCTTAAACACACGTTATTGTTTTATCATCATGATACTAATGTAACACACCAATAATGTTGAAAAGTCAGCGCTGAATCAAAAGCATTCTAAATCTTTTTTTATTTGATCATAATCCTTATTGCACAATGTTACATCTCAACCCAGGGTATATTACAACTAACCCAGACTAAGGGGCGAAATGTAACATTGAACGCACTGGCTTAAAACAACGAGATACAGACACAAATGTCAAATGTTGCAACTATCCCGGTCTCCCCTTGCAATGTAAGGACTATTAAAAACATCGGCCTTAATAGGTTTGCAGAAAAACAAGTCATAGTTTATAAAGGCAGAGCTAATTCAATAACATGAAGAGCACATCTTTTGGAGAAAAAAAAATCTCAACCAAGACATTCCCCAATGCAGAAACATAGAAGGACAAAAAAGTGCAAACAAATGTTTCAGATTAACAAGTGTTTATTCATGTTGGTTACACTTATGCAATTTTAAAGGACAGTAAAACAGTTTCATATTTTGTTTGTTAGAAGAGGGTGATTATTTCACATGTTCCAAATTTAATTTGAGCACAGAAAAGAAATCCAAACCAGTAATTTGTTATCAGTAATTTGAGTTTGTCCACATGAGTTTGTCCAGTTTCTTAGTTCCACAAATGATAAATGATAAAATTAAGAACAAAGACCAAAAAAAAGACAAAAAAAATTCACATTTCATCTGTCTTCCCAAAAGAAAATAAATCTCTACAAGTATAGAAAAAACATACTTACCTTTAACGCACACAATTAGACAATTACGCCTCTGAGGAAAAGCTTTCTATAAGATGCTGGCATCAGGTGGTTATTTAATGTTTAAGCCATCATCATATCTTGTGAGGAGTTTAATATCAAAGAACTATAAACCCAGCATCTGAGTATTTTTTATAGAATAGTTTATGATATTCTGATAGTAGTAATGTCTGACAATGGATGAATAAAACTACTTCTGCAATATAATTTGCATAATTCCCCATTAAAACGGTTGATGTCCAGAAGATATGTGCCATTTATAGTCACAGACTTGATGTTATTTCTCTATAAACCCACTGACACTACAGACTTTACACTCTGAGTTATACTGTTGAGAGATTTGGCTAGATGTTTAAAAAAAATAAAAGGCAGAAAACTTGAGAAGAGGTTACGTGAACATGTGCGCAAGTGTTTTTCATAGAAATCAATGTGAATTCAAACAGTTGGGTAGTTGCAATAGGCCAAAAAACAAAAACTGGAGATTGAAAAACAAAAACCAACAACATGCAGTTTTAGAAAGATTTGTTTCTTTTGTTAATCATTTCTGTTTTGAGCTTGAGCCAGAGTGGGATGATCCAGATGAGCCTCTGCGCCTACAAAGAGATAGAAAGAAAGAGACAAAGAGAAAGAGAAAGACCATGACCGATTAAGTGATTTGGTTCTTGAAATCAAAACAAACCATTAAAAATATATTGCACAGAGAAAAGCACAATTTTGTGACTGTTTCAGAAATGTATGGCTATATCACTGAGCCCTGTGTATAATGCAGAAGGACGCCTGGAATCCAGGACACCATGTGTTACACCAAACCTTTCAGACGAGTGCGATCGTGCGCGTCTTTTTTTGCGGCCACCAGAGGAGGACCTGGAGCGACTCCTCTTCTGGCCTCCCTCAGGCGATGACGAAGGGGAGCGAGACCTCTTCTTTGAGGAAGCAGAGCCCTTTCCTGATCTGGAGCTGGATCTTTCAAAGGGAATAAATAAGCGTTCTCATGAGGTCAACAAACATCATTACACAGATTACTATAACAAGATTATCAAAGGGACTGAAATGGGAGGAAAACATCCACCCGAATCTCTCTAAATACTGCTTTACTAAAACTTCTTTATAAGACCAAAACTGCAGGTCTGACCAACTGATCTTTAAGAAGAACAAAGCTGAACCCGTCAGATACCTTACAGCTCTAATTGCCTGTTAGATGTCACAGTGTTAGCAGATAAATTGAGATCTGGGACACTGAATAATCAACAGCTCCAAAAGAGCACATTTTATAAAAGAACAAGAAAGCTTGACACCTACGCTGAGAACAAAAAGTAAATCTCACTGGCCCCTCATTTTTTGATCATTTGTTTTATAGTGATCAAAAGTCAACTTCTGTTCAGACTCAGAAAGACAAAGAGTTCACTACAACCATTGGCTGTTTATACACACACACACACACACACACTCTCTCTCCAAGAGAGTGCATGTGACCTCATTCACCTGGAGTTGGACCTGGAGCGAGAACGAGATCGTGATCTGGAACTGGATGAGCTCCTGGACCGGGATCTGCAAGACACCGACATCAACAAAAAAAAAAAACACCACAAATTTCCAATTTTTCCAAGAAAGTTAAAGTCCCTCTGATAAAAAAAACCCAAGAAAAGTGACTAAAAAGATCAGCTTTGGCTTTTTAAAAAGGCATTAAAACACTTGCTTAAAGTTGTGTTGATGGTATGAATTACTTCGAAATAAATGAATTGACACAATCACTTAAAACTACATCAATATTCATACTATCATGTCAATCAAGAAGGCAATTGAAAAAGACAAATTATATTTTTGAAAAAAAGAGAGAAAGAGAAAGAAATTAAACATTAAAACAGATTATTGCAATGAGATTTGAATAAAGATTTGAGCTGATACTGACATTTGCCTGGAGTTACCCTTGACCTGTACCCTTTTACCTGGACCTAGACCGGGAACTTGAACTGGACGAGCGTGACGAAGACCGCGAGGAGCCTGAACGACTGCCTTTCTTCTCATCATCAGCATCCAAATCATACTTGGACAAATCTGCATCATCGTCATCATCGTCATCATCCTAACAGGATAAAGATGAAAAACTGTGATGGTTGGTTCATAGTTCTGCTAAAGCTGAAAAGATTTGTTTATATTGAACCCTACTGCGATTTTCATGTCTGTTCTTTATGACTTACAACTGCAGTCATTTTACAAACAACAACGTGGTCAACATACCTAATAAAACAAAGTAGGGGATGACTAAAGCTGGCCACACACTAGAGGATTTGCACCCCCTGAACAACGAGGGAGTGTGGCCCGATTCGTGGCTTGTCGCAAGCGATTTTTTGTCCAATAATACTCTATTGTGTGGTGTAATTGTGATTATTTAATTGCTCCCGATTGAGACGGAGAGTCCCCGAACTCAAATCGTAAATTCTTGATCTGGCTGCCTCTGACGTGATACCCGCGATAGCCAATGAGAGCGAGCAAGCATCACTTAATGGATGTTGCGTGCTTCCATAGCTGAAACTTGGCACTGGCCACAAAAAAATGCCATGAAAGCAGAATACATCACCCAAATTCTTTTTATACTTTTTCACTGTGAAACAGAACATGTGCTGGGAGAGCCAGCTGACAACGCTGATTATCTTCCATTTGTTTGTCTTCTCTAGCTACGTTCGATCTCGCGAGTCTCTGTGACATCTTGTGTCATTGTGAAATTGTTCCTACAATCAACAAGTGTGTGGTTGTGTGGTCTGCTCGAATCATCTAGTGTGCACAGTCAGAGGACTGTAAGGCTAAAAATCGGTTAAAACTGTCTTCATGTCTGTGGTCGCCCATGGTTTTAAAATCGGCTGAGATTTAAAAATAGTCTTGTGTGCGGTCAGCCTAACAGAATAAAATCTCTTACATCAAGTTTGTATTTTGAAAAATCTCCGTCTTCATCATCATCATCTTCTTCTTCTTCGTCGTTGTCATCTTTTTTTTTGGGTTCCTCTTTCTTTTCACCGTCCTTCTTGCTTTTTCCACGATACTTCTTTTTTATGCGTCCAAACTGTCCAGAAAACCAACAACATTTTTAAAATTCACGTTTATCTGTAAGTAAATCATATGTATTGCTCTACAAATTGAGTAAGTCTGGCCTTCATATTAAAGGGATAGTTTACCCAAAAAATAAATTCTATCATTGATTACACACCCTCGTTTTTGGGTGAATTATTTCTTTAATATCAAGAAATGTCATCTGTGTGTACTAAAAAAAAAAAAAAAAAAAAAATCCACTGACCTCATCGTATTCACCATCAGACTCTTCTCGCTCATTGTAGACTAAATTCTCTCTCTCATTGAACCCTCCACCGTAACCTGTTACATGCATCAAGCAGATGACATTAAACAAAAATTCATAACACTGCAGTCAATATGTAATTTATGCTAACATTCAATTTTGAACAAAGATAAAGACGTACCTGTCCTTTCCTCCAGTTTGGCATATTTAGGAGTGTTACACATGTTGCACTCTGATCTTCTGGCCCAGTTTACATTACCACATCTAGATTTAAAGCAAGAACAAGTACAGATATTAATACATCAGTATATTAAAGGGTTTCAAACTCATTCACAAGAAAAAGAAAAGAGGGCCCTTGGGTTATTTACAAGACCTGACCAACTATCAAACAAATTTGGCCTTTTAGTTTAGAGGTCCTTTCAGAACCAAACAAGAAAAGGGTGATCAACCTAAAGAAAATATGAAAGAAGAGATCTATTCTTGCTTATAATAGTTTATAGTCCAATTTGGGTTGGAACTGGAAAAATGTAAATGTAAATGTAAGCCAGCAAAATGCAACTACGGACCACAAAACCAGTCATAAGGAATAAATTAGCTTTCCACTGATGTATGGTTTGTTAGGATAGGGAAATATTTGATATTTGGCCGAGATACAACTATTTTAAAATCTGGAATCTGAGGGTGCAAAAAATCTACATATTGAGAAAATCACCTTTAAAGTTGTTAAAATAAAGTTCTTAGCAATGCTTATTACTAATCAAAAGTTACATTTTGAAATATTTACAGTAGGACATGTGCAAAATATCTTCATGGAACATGATCTTTATTTAATATCGCAATGATTTTTGGCATAAAAGAAAAACAGATCATTTTGATCCAATGTATATTTGCTTTTTGCTACAGATATACCTGTGCTACTTAAACACACTGACCTATAATATAGAACATATCTGTTACTCAAATATAGTGTATCTGTGTAACCAAAATATAGCTCAATGAGCCTGTAGAAAATGGTGTAGAAAGTTAATTACTCTACTTCCAGTTTGCTTTATGTAACAAAACATTTAGATGTGATACAACGCATACATAAGTGACAGAAATGAATATAATTTCATTTTGAATTCATATATAGTTACTTAGTGTGTTGTTTATAATATAATTCTTTTTATTTTGTTCAGGCAGCTGCTGTGTTGTTTCCAAATTGAATGCATGATGTTGTATTAATGAACTGTGGTCACACTAGACTGAGCATGCAAAATTGCTATGGACGCAGCGTTGTAATATGACATCACGCTCAATTGTGTCTTTTTAGAGAGATAATTCAACTTTTTTCTTATGTCACTCATTTTTTTTATTTGCAAATTTTATGGGTCTGGCTTCCGGGCTCAACCATGTCCAGCTATTTTTAGCTGTACTAAACAGCTTGTTTTGCTGCTCGATATTGCAAACTGTTAAGCCTTACCATGTTATTTTAATGTATTATCTTAACAGTTTTACTATTTACTGCACGTTGTTATTCTTCTCGTTATTTCCCTATAGCGTCTTAATGAACTGGAAGTCATACCCATAGGCTTTCTTCCACGTTAGAGAAAAAGGTGGATATAATACATTTAAAATATAAAAATATGCCATCTACTTCACATTACTGCAAATCTGCAATCAATCTTCTACTGGTTACGTCTTTACATGATACAAATTTGAGGGGCAAAGGAATGCAGTGACATTCACATTCACAAGCTTATGTTTCCTGTCTCCTGCATTCTACGAATAGAAGTCAATGCAACAAAAAGTGCTGTGTGACTGGCCCTCCAGAGGTACTAGTTTTCCAGATGCACTTGAAAGCAGCATTTGGTTTGATTTCTCTAGTTAGTGTGATTACAGATGGCGCTAAACTCTGTAGGACCAGGTATGTCAAAACCAGAAGTCCCCATCCACACCGTCAATGCTAAACAGGAAGAAAATGGCTGAATTATAAGCAGCATTACACAAAAAGCATTGTGAAATGTCACTTATTTTTCACTTCAACCTTTTCAAGTGAACCAATCCCATTTATTGCGCTTCATGACAGGATATCATTACACTGTGTACATTTATTCTGCTCCATTAAGCAGGTTGAACAGTGTTGGGTTCAAATGAGAAGTAAAATATGAAGTCGGAAGTAATGGTTTCCTTTAATGTCATCGAAACAAATTTAAAAGACATGCTGTCAACACAGAAGGATAAGAATGACTAACTGAATTCCTGAATTTTACAGATACTTGTAATTTTAACAATTATGAATGTTTATAATGTACATTCTAGTGTTAATAAGCCATTTTATAGCAATACCCACGTTTTGCACTGCCAGTCGTTGGCACTGAAGAGACCTCTGCTCTTCTCAGCCAGAGTCTTTCCAATCTCAGTTCCCCCAGCTTTCATCATCTTTGCTTCAGTTGTCTTTTCTGTTTAAGGAAAATTGGCTAATTAGTTTAGACTAATCATGATAAAGTACTGTGCATGCATTGATACTCATTTTTGTGACACACCCCTAATATATAAGATTTAGTGATTACACAAACAATTATAATCCACTTACCCCTGCCACATCTGTTACAGCTCGTTCTTCTAGCAAAGTTGACATTTCCACACCTAAGATTTTATAAACATAAAACTGATTAGGTCTGTAGACATAAAAATCATTCAGCATTCATGCACACAAAGAACAGGCCAACTCACTAACACTTTCAAACAACAGTGAGACGTTCCAGCGTTGCACACAGTGAAATACATTCATAATACAACTTTTTTTTAAATGAAACATTTCACAAATAGCCCAAAACATTGCAACTACTAATGAAGACGATATAATGGCAGTTAACGTTAGCAGACTCGAGCACATAGCAGCTGACTAGCTAATCGCTTAACCTAAGAATTACGAGTGTGTAACTCTCAAAAGTGTTTGAATACCAGTGGTTTAGTGGAAAGAAATGAATATAATGTTTTACTTTTGTTTTCGAAAACGAAAAGAACGCGTTTATAGGCCCAAACACACACTATAAATGTGCGCTAAAGCTAACACATGCTATGCTAACAGACGCGTGTGATCTTCTCTCAGCCACAACATTCATTTTCCCAGTGGGATTAACTTCTAAGTAATGCAAATATATGCTTATATTCATCATTGGGCTTTTTAATAAACCATTATACGGCAAGTCTTACTTTTTATCGGGACAAATCCAGTCTCCGTCGCTAACGCGAAAACTCTTTCCCGACATGTTCGTCCTCTCAGCTGCCCCCGCCACAATCCACCAGAGAAATGAAGAAAACCTTATGAGTATTAATATGTATTTATTACACCAACACTAGTATTAAACCTATAAGTACAGCAAAAACAACACTTTACAGAGCGTGAAAGTGCGTATGCAGGAATACGTTTGCTACGCCGAAAGACACATGGGTTGCGTCTCATAATCTAATTGGCTCCCTATCTAGGTACATGGTAGGCGGGACCCAGACGCCGAGTGATGTTGTCTAGATAGGCGGCTCGCTAGGTTTTGAACCACAGCCACAAACTTGACGTGCAGCAGTACTAGCTTCCATTACATACGTGCAATGAAGTCTAATTAGATTTATTTCTAAAATAATTCAATTTTCTAAACTACGTGTGACAGTTCAAACAGATGATCATACTCCTAACGGCCAAAAATAGACCCTACACATTCGTTTTAATTTCCTGCATCATTTCCTTATGGGCCGTTTATTTTTCAAAGGCCCCAAATAATAAAATAAGGCAAGAGAATAACAAAGAAAACAAAATATTTTGCCGAAATGCAGTATCAAGTAATGATGTATGATATAGTATTCTGTATATGGAAATCCTAAGTAGACTGCTAAAATTACAACGACGACATAGCTACTCTGAAAATAAATAATTAAATCTATTAAATGTTATTCGCGATTATTTCATACTTAGACATCATTTTTATTTAATGTCATAAGAAGATATACCATAGTTAAGATAACATTAGCTGCCAGAAAAGTTACGTAAATTTCTGTCCTTTTAAAACATTACATGTTTTCAGCACTAGTTTCTTCCACAAGGTTTATATAGGCTAAATCTGTATATAAGTTTGACTTCTTTTTATGTATGTAGTACTGCACTAAATAATTGGGTAATGTATTGTTAGGCTATTTTAAACACATCAAAGACACATATGTCTACAATACACAGTTTTATGTTTTAATAGGTTTCTAAATTCATCCGAAATAACTATGAGTAAATATAACGGTAAAACAGATGCAATGTTGTTTCTGTTTCCTGTGCACAAAATACACAGGTATGAAATATAGACATTATTTAATCTCTGAATGTGAACCTGTGCTTTAAATACGTCCACTAGATGGCAGATTGTGTTCATCACACAACAGTCTGGAGAATTGGTACATTTGGCAGCAACTAAGTCTGTACTCACTACAGGCTTGTTCCCATGTTAACATTTACACATGCATCACCGAAAAGAGTAAAAACCACAGACCTACATGCCATTGCCATATGTGAGGAACATGCAGATATCCACAGACATATGGTGACACATCTCCAAATCTTTCCTTTCAAAAGCTACCCTTATGCAATGCCTCATTCGTTGCACCAACATTTTGCAGACCTTGGTTCGGTTCGGCATGAAGGCACACGCGTTGCTGGGCCAGATGGAGTTGAGACATCCCTCCCACTGTGAGTTCTCAGTCCTGCAGGGACTTAGATAGGACCCATCCTTGCTGGTGCTCACCAAGCTAAGCCTGTCCTCCATTCTCTGCCAAACTCACGCTGTTTCAGAGGTCTCTAGCACAGCTGGTGCATTGCTTATGAGTCAGAATGCCCACATTGTTTTTCAAGTGGAGGTGTTTAAAAATATCTGATGCCCACATTTTACCATGGCTATTTACATAAACATGTTTTTGGATGGACAGTTTTTTGATGCATGTTACATGTAAATGTTAAATAACTGAATGCAAAAGTGATGCACATGACAAAGCCTTAATGGCAGACTTTATTTAGCATTTACGCTTTTTTAGCTCACACCCTTATATCAAATTGACTTCGTAAAACAGCCCCAACCAAGAAAAGATATGTAAATATATTAAGATTAGCTTTCCTTTCTACCATGTTTGTGTATGTGTGCATAAAAAGGACAAATACGCTTTTCTGCAGGAGCTCATTGAAATGAAAACAAGAACTCGGATTATGAATAATACATTTCTTTATCAGTAGAATCATGAGAAAGAACACACTCTTCTGAAAGTGCTTTTTTTTTTTGTTATTTAAAAGCTCAAAATAGTCCAGCAACACTTTTCAGCATTCTAATGCTTCCCCTAACCTAGTGCTTTTAAACAATCAATGATAATGTGTTGTCAACACAACTAACATCCATAATCGATCATGGGTGCAAATGAGTCTTTGGCCCTGCAAATGTCACTGTCCAGTCTAGTGCTTTCTTCGGATGTTCCACTCAGGTGCTTTTTTGACAGTGAAGGGTAGTCAACGGAGGTTTGAATCCCTATATAAAGCCACCTGGGATTTCTGGATCTGACAGATGGTGGAAGCTATTCCTGATGGAAGGGGGGTTGTGTTACTTTGACACGTTGGTTTAACATCATAATAATAAGCTAATAACGGAAGCTTGTATTCCCACACGCACCGATACAAGAAATGATTCTGTCCTTGTGCAATTCAAGGAAGTTCTCCGAGCAGCTGCTCTTGTCGAATCAAAAGCAAGACAGCTGAGAACAGCAACAGAGATCTTTTGGTTTGCATGAGTGGATGGTGAGGTGCTGTCAGCTTGCTGTGCTCTTATGTAAGAGGTGAGGAGTAGCTCAGGAAAGCTGGCTGCCAGCTGTGCTGGTATTTGGATGAGAGCTCCTGCCTTGTCACCTCATTGTAATCTCTCTAATGCATATTCATTGTCAATGCATGGGAGCACTTCTCATTCAGAAGGTCATCCGCAGTGGGGCTCCATTGCAATGGATTTTTACGCGTTGAATAAGTCAGAGGGAGGACAGCGACACTGGATAAATATTCTCATCTAGATGAGTGCTATCATGTCTTCATTTCTCTTCTCAGAGGTGACCTCACGCTCGAAAGCTGAACGGATAATAATGTCATGTACAGTGTAACGTAAAGTGACATTGCATAACATAAGGCATCCTGCTTTAACGTGATGCTTGTGAGGTGAGAAAATTGCATGTCCTGTGTCATAACAGTACATTATACAGGGAGGTGAAAAAAAGGTGAGCTACCATTTATTAAGATATCATATTTTAATATGACAGTATGTCATGCATCCAGAGGTAACTAAATTTACTTGCCTTATGTCATTTTAAATTTGTATGAAATTCTTTAAAATTAGATGTCAGGTTGTTGGGTTTTTTTTTTACCATCTAATTACAATGAGTAGTTGTAGCAGTCCATAGGGTAGAGTGGGGGAAAGTTAAATGTGTTTAGAAAAATCATCATAGACATGAGTATGAAAAATGTCCAGTGTTTTCATGTTATTAGATTTAAAACAAACAATTAATTTGTGCCAAGGGGATATTTTACCCCACCTATGGGGCAAAACACCCCCATGGGTGAGGTAAAATGACCCCCCAGCTTTAAACATTTACAGCAAGATCAGAGTACAGGCAGTTTTAGCTTAAAATTAAAAAACCAATTATTATGAATTACAAAATGATAATAGCCTATGTGAAACATTTTGTTAGCTGATGCTAACTGGCTAGCTAACCAGCTACCTTATGCTAACTTGAGGTAATTTTTATATATAAAATCCATTTTTTTTATTCAACCAACTAGTTAGAATACATTTAATGGAAAAACAAAGAATTTAAATGTTCAAAACAGAGTAACTACAGTAATTGCCCATTGCCCCCTAAGGGCGTTTTACCCCACTGTCTATATTTGAGAAAAAAATTATGTCATTCTGGAAACATAATTATATTTTTATTAAATAACGCATACGCCCTACACATCTACAGGCCCTAATGTTCTCATATCATATATAACTGTGATGTTCTACAAAACAACAAGCTTTAAAACACTTTTTTTCTTACTGCTGAAAATTAGATCTTTTACTGTGAAATCTATTTTCTCTCCGGTACATCACCAGTGTAAGCTTCATGGTGAAAACTTCTATATCACTCTTGTCAACACAGTCCATAGTTACAATAAAAAAATGTATCTTGATTTCATCTTGTGGTTATTTTGGGAAAAACAGTAGGGGGGCATTTTACCCCATTCGACCCTACAACACATGCAGTGTTTTTTTGTTTGTTTGTTTGTTTTCTTGCTTTTTTCTTGAGGAATAGCAATTTTGTGACTGGAACTTTGTTAATTAGTTTGAATGAGTATGAATCATGAATGAATCAATAAAGGGTTAGTTCACCCAAATAAAAAGTCTGTCATTAATTACTCACCCTCATGTTGCTTCAAACCTGTAAGACCTTTGTTCATCTTTGGAACACAAATTAAGATATCTTTGAAGAAATCTGAGACCTTTCTGACCCTGCATAGACAGCAAAGCAACTGAAACATTCAAATGGCCCAAAACGTTGTTAAAATAGTCCATGTGACATCAGTGGTTCAACCGTAATGTTATAAAGCTACGAGAATATTTTTTTTGTGCAAAGAAAACATAAATAATGATTTTATTCAACAATTTCTTCTCTTTGCGTCAGTCTCCGCACCAACATTTTAGGGTGAATCCTTTATGGCCAGGTTTGGGAACTGGAAAAACTGATTCAACTGTCAAAAAGATCTGACTCAAAGAGTCCTAGATTTTGATCTGGACATCACACAAAGTGTGGCATTATATGGCATCAGAATATATATATATATATATATATATTTGACAGTCCCAGTGCTTATTGACTTTTACTATAGTGAAAATAATGGCCAGTAATTCACCTTTTCATATAGGTTTTGACAAACATATGCATCACTAACTTGACTCACTGTTTTAAAGTTAAATATGTACTGTACTACACATGTAATTTTGTTTTGGTTAAAATTGACAGGTTTTTGATCAAATACATGAGACAACAGTGTTCAAAACTGTCTCCTTTCCTTACATTTATTTGCAATGGTAAGCTTATAAAATTATTTATAATTTGAAGTGTCAGGTATGATTTTGCGAGAAATTGAAGTCATTCATCAGTATAAAGCCTCTAGTCTTCGCGTGGTTCACATCTGTAACAGAAAGAAGAAAATGTTATTACTATATGTTTGTAGCTTGTTCTTAAAACAGCGGCTTAGAATGTAAACTTTTCGATGGCTGCTTTTAAAATTCTAAATTGTTGCCATTTTTAACATTAAGTGCACCTGTTGTCAGAACTTAGAACCCTCAAACTGTGAAGTCGCCAGTCAAAGCCACGGAAGCCTGTGCTAAAATGAGAGTAAATATCGGCATGGCTTTTAAAAGGTGGTGACAACTCCAATAGCTGGAGGAATTAAAGACTGATGCAGATGTTTTTTTCAGCTGAACAGGTAAAGATATTTCAGTGGCTCAATAGGTAGCTAGCTATTACTTGTGCACTTGTTTGCTTGATTCAGATAGGTATTGAACTTCCTTTGTTGTTTTTTCTTGTTTTTCTGTGGCCACTGAAGCAAATTACACGTATTTTCTACCAGATATGTGTGTGAGAGAGCAGTTCTGGTCCATGATTTGTGTGATCTGATCTGACTTAGCAATCGTTAGAATTAAACGGCAGTAACGTGATTTATTTGAAAACATTTATTTGGTCAGAACAAAAGCGGCAGATATGTTACTTGCTTGCTCAGCTGACATTTTTGGAATATAGGCCAAATATTTATATTATATATTTGATTTTTACATTAAAAAACATGGGTCAATCATGTTACATAATCAAAGTTATTTCTATCTTAAAATGTGTGAAACCACACAACTACAATTTTCCATTATCATATTTATTGATTGTGTTTCAGTTTTTTTATGACACCCACTTGTAAAATCCATCCTCATTTGATGGCTCGAAAAATATAATGTGAAGAGAATGCTCCCACCTGTATAAAGCTATTGTTCTACAATCAGATCTAGTGTCGCACAGATAAAGCGTTTTACAGATTGAAAGGCAATCTCCTATGACAACATGTGCCCTCGTGCCGGTGAGACTGAGCAAAATGCAATATCCAAACCCCTCGTTCCCAAACAAGGCCAACGGATCGACTGCAGTCATAATTCAAATGTTTCTGTCAGAGCTGTCACACAAGTTCTTGTGTAATTGGAATGATTCACTTTCGGGAACCACTTCAAAAAGAAGTGAAAATCGATACGGTGGAATATGAAGCATCCTCACTCAGACAACTCGGGGAACACATTGACGCATCGCAACCTCCTCCTCTCCTTCTCTCTTCATCCGTCGCTCTGACTGGCGCAACATATGTTTGTCA
The DNA here is from genome assembly GCA_019740295.1 of Labeo calbasu. Taxonomy (NCBI): domain Eukaryota; kingdom Metazoa; phylum Chordata; class Actinopteri; order Cypriniformes; family Cyprinidae; genus Labeo; species Labeo calbasu. The sequence goes on along the minus strand of JAHKKF010479268.1, from coordinate 11,551 downwards.
AATCCTTAGTTCTGTTTTAATGAGTGTTCGTTTAAATGATTCACTGATGTTACACGGAAGAATATTACACTGAGACTTAAAGGCTAATGTCATTTAGCAACGGCATAGTAATCTCTAATGAATTTACTGTAATTTTGCATAAGGATATTTCATAATGTGTCTTTCCCGAACTCTGCACATACAAATCTATAGTCCAATATGGCATGAAAGGTTCAGAGAGCACATTAACCTGAATTAGATTCTGTATTGCGCATTATATATTGAACAGTCCCTCATCAATTATGTAAATCATACATAAAATCTTTGCCTCTCTTCAATCAAATATGAAAAACAATATGATTGTTTGCCTAATTTAGAACAGATAATTTTAGGGCGAAGTAGCATCGTCTGAAGGCTCCCAGTTAAGCCTTTTCCCCAGATTGGTTCATCATCTGGATCCGACAGGGCTGATTCAGTCAGTGATAAACGTGATAGGTGGGAATTTGTCCCATTACACTGACAACACTTGATAAATGCCTTGTAAACAACAAGTCACAGCTGTTAATGTATCATAATAATCCTAGATTAGGAAGAGCTGGCCAGGCCAATCAATGCAATTAAGCTCTGACAGAGCCAGCTCATCCACATGGTGCTTGCGATCGCATGCAAATAATCGCAACTGCGCGTCATCTTAATTCGCAGCAACAGGTTAACGGCATAAAATAGCATTTTAAGAGGTCCAGCGTCAAATTCAGCTCTGCGCCGTCGGAGTTTCTGCCAAAACTGTCCTTTAAAACCAAATTACAGGTGACATTTCAGGGTGCCTGACCATCGGGTCGCTGAGGTAACTCTTAGCTTCATTGCCACTCTGCATAGTCATGCCCCATTGAAAACCATCCAGAGTGTCTCCTTCAATTCACATCCAAATCTTATTTTTAGCTCTCAGGACATTTAACTGATGTTTTCTGGAGGAATATCTCAACTCCCCTGCAGTCTGGCCCTGCCATTATCAGAGTGATGGTCAATTGAGATGATCAATTTGCATAATGAGGCGTTAAATTGGAGCCAGTTTAGCCACCTTCCCCCGTATCCAGCAGCTTTTACCCTGCGGATGGGGCATGGAGGCAGACGACGGTCTGGTTATCCAGTACTGGCGTCAGTCTGCTAGTCTCCTCCTTGAACGCTATTGCAACTGAAGACCAAATGACCACTTTAACATATTAATGTAATGGATGAAACTGGCAGCAAATTGATTCCCTCGTGTCAGTGGCATAAATCCTTCACTCCCGCTTTAAATGCAAGACACTCATAGAGTTAATACATTCAACAACCTAGATGCTTATCGGTATCATACTTGGATAGTGTCGGGTAATTGCTTTGAAGAAGATCACGGAATAAAAACACTTTTTAAACTTTTGATAAACATCTTCATATATCTAATTAATATTCCCTGAGAGCTTCTCAGCGATAACATCATCAATTTTGTAGACTGTTAAACAGTGAAAACGTTATGTTAGCCTTACTAAGCTGGATAAAGCCCCGCCGGTGTAGTTGAGCGTGTTGACCCCTTAAGACGCCACGGCAGAGGATTTATAACAGCACATCAGTGACACTGTGATTGATGCTGGAAGATTTTGAGGGACAGCTGGCTCACGATAGAGCCATCAGTGTTCTGTTCCTTGTCATCTCATACAGCTGTTGTTAAGAGATCTTCTGCCCTCAACACATATACTACACTGTAGCTCCCGGACGTGGAGGACATATGACACATACACAATGCCTTCTGCGTGGTTAACGGCATCAGTGCCACCACTCTATGTATGCAATGACACTGCATTAAAGAATTAGTTCACTTCCAGAATGAAAATTTCTTGATAATTTACTCACCCCAAGTCATCCAAGATGTTCATGTCTTTCTTCAACTGCAAAGAAATTAAGGTTTTTGAGAAAAACATTCCAGGATTTTTCTCCATAAAGTGGACTTCATTGGGGATCAATGGAGTTGAAGGTCTAAATTGCAGTTTCAATTTAGCCTTAAATGGCTGTACATAATCCCAGCTGAGGAATAAGATTGTTCATTTTCTTAAAAAAATACAAATTTATATACTTTAGCCACAAATGCTCATCTTGCACTAGCTCTCGATGCACATGCATGTCTTCACGCACTGGAAATCATGTTGGAAAGTCATGTGTTGTTAGTTCTTTGTGTGTACTTTGTTTAAAAAAGGTAGAAAGGGTGGAAAACTCAAAATCATTCAACGTCGTTTTACCTTTTTTGGTAAAGAATGTTTGACTTTCTTTGCACATTCGCTTTGTAAACATTGGGTTGGTACTTCTGCCTACGTCACGCATGTGTGATTATGTAATGTGTGAAGTCGAGCTAGTGCAAGACAAGCATTTGTGGTTAAAAAGTGTACAAATTTGTGTTTTTATTAGAAAATGACTGATCGCAAGATAAGAACCTTATCCCTTAGCTGGGATTGTTTAGAGTCATTTGAAGCTGCATTGAAACTACAGTTTTAGCCTTTCAACCTGTTTATCCCCACCAGAGGATATCAGTTTTTATCAGTGACGGAAAAATCTTAGGCTGTGCGTCACTTTGACAGATTACACTGAGTGTGATCTATTGTAAAATGTAACTGTAATTCTCACCCCTGTCCAGTTGGTGGAGAGTGCGCTCCAGTCTGGCAGCAGGGCACGGGATCCAGAACAAAAACGAAACTGTCACGAATGTTTTCCTATGCGTTTGATTATGCGAAGGCGAGAAGCTACAATGATCTATCACGGCACATTAAAGAGCGCCAAAACGGTATTTATTGCTTGAATTTCCTAATGAAATGGACAGAATTTGAAGTCTGAGACTTTGTTTCATATCAAAAGTAACACAAAGCCTAGCCCATTGCTATTTATTGGAAGGAAGGCACACTCTGTGTGCTGTTCATTCATCAGCTGAAAACATAGACCAAAAGATCGATTGTGATTTAAGAATCGATATTGGTTCATCAAAATGAGAATCTATTAAAATAGGATTTTTACGACCCTGTCTGTCAAAATGATGGACAATGTTAAAGTCTAGCACAACCTCTGATCCCCACTGAAGTCCACTATATGGAGAAAAATCCTGGAATGTTTTCCTCAAAAACTTTAATTTCTTTGCGGCTGAAGAAAGAGAGACATGAACATCTTGGATGACATGGGGGTGACTAAATTATCAGGACATTTTCACTCTGGAAGTGAACTAATTCTTTAAATGGAATAAAAAGTGGAAATGGAATAACTAAGCTATACACCACAAAAGCATTGATTTTTCGTTACACTTTATAATCACTCTGTTTCATTTCAAAGGCTATACCCTCTAGAAGTCACATCTGTCAACCTCGTTCATAACCAAGGATGTCTCATTTTAGAAAAGGAACCATTAAAATCAATAACCATTACATTCTAAACTAAAAAAGAATGTAAAGTAATTTACATCTCACAAGGAATAACAGTCAGTTTCTTAAATGAGGCAACTGCAATGGCGTATGCAGCTGACAAATGCAACCTCCATATGGTGCATCTTTTGAAATGAGACACAGCTAACAAGGTCACATTTGTTAACGTTAGTTAGTCCATTAGCTAAAATTAAGTATCAGTTACAAATATGTTCTATCTATCTATCTATCTTCTGTGGAAGTCTTAGGATCGTAAAATCTTCATCCAATCTTTCAGTCTGAATGTTTCAATTAATATGATAAACTTGCAGAGATTCTTCTTGACAGGTAAGCTAAACCTCATTGAAAGTACCCTACTTTTAATGTTGAGAAATGCCTTCAAATTTATAGACCCATAAGAACTGTTTGTGACACGCAAAAGAGATGTTTGCAAAAGTCAAAAACATGCTTAATTGTTCTGCTAGATGAAACTAGTAGCGCAGAATCTACCCTATCCTACTTTAACTAATTAATTTTAAGAAATTAAACCTTATTTTGATGTATTACCACTATTTGAGTAACAACACATAAAAATAACATTTCATTTTGACTGGACATTCTGACCATGAGAAAGAGGATGAGTGAGAGAGAGGCAAGGTTGTAGCAATACCCAATTTGTAACTCCACTCGGATGTCGAGTCAATGGGCGCGTTTCAATCAGAAGGCTGCATATTTCGGCTGCCATGTCATCAAGACCAGTTGAAGGACATTTTTGTAGCTTCATGTCCTTCACTCGATTAGTTTTGAAGAATGCATCAGGTATATCCTTTATGTCCTACAATCACCCACAATGCACATTACATTAATAAATAATAAAAAACCCTAAAAATGAATCAGCATTGAGTTCATTCATTTCAATTCCATGTCAGTGTAACAAAAATATATATATATATTGGATGAAGTCATCCAGATCCAGATGTCTTGTTCTAAATCACATAATGCTAAACTGTGCATAATATAAACCACTGGGAGACCAGAAAATCAATTAATATAAAGATGTTTAATATAAAGTATTCTTCAATTTATGTGAGGTGACCGTGGGGACAGAAACAATGCACTTTTACTAGACCATCTCATTGTAGCGTTTAATGCTGAGCAGAACTCTAGCCTTGAAGCCTCAGAAGGAATGGACTTGGAAGGCTGTAGCCTTCTGTTTGAGAAGCACCCAGTGACTCATTGACCTGAGAACTGTCTCTGTTAATAACCCAAGAACCGTTGAGTAAGCTGAAAGCTGGCTTTCTTAACTTTTTATTAAAACAAGCAAAAATCCTTTCAGCCTAGACATGAATGAACTTATACACTGATTGGGGCTCACATTGGGACTAAAGTCATCATAATAAAAATCTATATATAATAAAACCTTTTCATACAACGTACAACGATAGTGATGCACAAAATTTTTATGTTTACACATATATAAGGACTTTTGAAGTTCATTGAAATGATAGAAATAAATCAGACTCATGGAAAACCCTTATATGGATATGTCTGGACATATTTTATGCAGATTACCAGGTGGGGACACGAGCTCCATCATAATCCAGGCTCAACACCTGTTATTGAACAATGCAACTGAACAATGAAAACTGCTGAATTGAGCATCACCAGTGTTCAGAATCATACAGATGTTCAACGTGATCTCATGATAATTCGTATGCATTTTACGTAAAATGTGGTTCACTTACGTACATTTACGTTTTTCCAGACACTAAAACGTACAATACTGACGTTTTTACAGAATCTAAACGTACAAATATTTACGTATTTTTAGCATTTAAACGTACAATATTGACGTATTGACGACCTAAAAACGAATCCTTATGAAAATTGAAATCGCGGCATTAATTTTAGTATTGTTGTTTTTATTTGTAATACCAGTGTTTTCAGTCGCATTATTAAATTGTTAATCGTTTATTTAATATGACATTATAACATTTTATTTTGTTCTGTGTAATTTCTGCTGCCCGCTCGTTTCCAAGAATAGGCCTACATAATGTTAAACAAGACTACACTTTAAACCCTTAAAATAAATAACATTTCTGCAATCGTTTAACCATTCATGTAATATAAACGTGACGGGACACAAAAGGCGTTTTCTCCAACATGCTGTGACTAACAATAAAATCATAAAACACACCGAACACGCATCATAATTACAAAATAAAACAATTTTATTTGTGCGCTGTAATCCAGATCTTAAGGATCCATGCGATTGCGAAGAACGGACCCAAATTCAAGCCTTTATGCGGCGATCTTCATCTCCGTCCCGAGCAGCGAGTCCAGCAGCAACAGCAATAAACCCGCGCTGAAGTGCATTTTTCAAATTCAAACAGTGCCGCATCAAGAAACTACAGGTTTTACGTCAGGAAAATCGAAGGCTCTCACCTGCATTCGAAACAGATTACGACATGCCGTGTTTCTGGTGAGGTGTGTTTTGAATGATGCGCGCGCGCCTTCACGGAGGGAAAATAATCTGGATAATATTTTTAGCGATTAACAATTTAAATTCTGATCTGCATCTCACACAAACCTTCCGTATTCCACCGAAGAGGACTGCGGCTGCAATGCACCGTCATTTGGACTGCTTTTTGGTACTGCGTTTGCAATAAATAAATGATTGCGATTGCACTTATTTTTCTGTAATGTTTTCTTTATTACGGTGCAGAGAGAGTTATGGTTAGGTTTAGGGGTAGGGGTGGGATTAGCGACTATAAAAACAATTTTATTCTACATTGTTAATAAAGTGGTAATTTCCCTGCATATTTTGGTTTTACGTTTTATATCCTTTTATATTCGCTATAAAATTGGTAGGCTTAGGTTTGGGGGTAGGTTAAAGGGGCTAAAAATATAAATTGCTTATTAATAAAATTTTCTATAAATGCATATTTGCTATAAAATGGGTAGGTTTAGGTATGGGGGTAGATTAAGGGGGCTAAAAATGTAAATCGCTTGTTGACAAAATGATAAAAAGACATTGATACGAATATCTTAATGATATAAATGATACGTAAGTATTTTACGTTTTTTTAGCTAAAAATACGTAGCGATTTGTACGCGCTGAAATACGTAAACGTTGAAATACGTTTGTATTGTACGTTTTCGCATCAGTAAAAACGTACAGAAATGTACGTTTTGTGCCTCTAAACATTACGTTTAAATACCTACGTATAACCAATGAGACCAGGCTGAGATGTTCCATAGTAAATGCATAATTCTGGACTAATTAGTAATTTACCAACACAGTAATGGTAATGCTGTGAATCCTGTGAATAATATATGACAAGATCTTCAGATAAGGCATAATAATTATTCAACACTTGATGTCCAAGGATGCACTCGACACGAACCATAGGTACCTCCTTCCTTGTCAGTGCGTAACATTTTGTCCTGATGTGCAATGTAGAGGAGTCTTTAAGAATCAGCTGTGTTTTACATGGACGTCTGAAACATAAGTTACCTTGATCAAAGCAACCAGATGAGCAGGGGGAAAAGCAATCTTCAAATGGCAGGTGATTATGTAAAGGTCATCTTTTCCTGTGATTTGCTGCTCTAGGTAAAGAGGAATGACACATACATGGTTACATGGAAGTAAAGAACATATGGTGACCTATCTAGAATCCTGTGTTTGTTCCTCTTGTTCACCTTTTGAAAACCACGGGTGACATAAAAGCTGCCATGGATGTTTGTACAATCCAGGAGTATCATCAGCAGAAAAGAAAAATCAATTATTCATCATCTGGATGTAAAAGTGAAAGAGGGAAGGTGATTCAAAATATAATCATGATGCTGATAAATGAATTTAGTTGATATTTCAGCAATATCTAAATAACCATATCTTGGTCTGTTACTTTAAAAAAAACATATAGATATAGCAAGCATATAAAAAGGCTGCTGTCTGATATCTAAAATATGCATTATGTATTAATATTATGCATTTATCCTCAGTAACATCTTCTACAGTAAAGTTCTTATTAGGAACCCTTTTAAAAATTCATAGACATTCTATTCATAAGAAGCAATTCTTGTCATTAGCAGAATGGGTGTTTTATTCAAAGGCAAGTTCACAGAGCAGAAAGCACATGCTTTTTGTGTCATTTAAAAATCAATGAACACTGTGTTGCTGCAAGCGTGTTGGAAGTTGCAGGTTTGTGTCTTGCTTTGAGGTTTTCTTCTGCATGACAAAACTCCCCCGCTGGAAAAATTAATTCCTCTTTCTAAGCCAGAAAGAGTCTTCAGACCTTCAGTCACACAGTCTGCGGCGCAACGTGTAATGAGGACGCAAGGTCGTTTTTGATGACGAAGCCTTCAACCCACGTTCCATTAGAGTGACTGCTCGAGGTGATGATGGAAAACATCAAAACCCACAGATACCAATAACATCCCGACTTAATGAACCTCACAGGTACAGGGTTGACTCTCTACAGCCTCCATTTAAATCTCAATGTTTGTAATACAAAAACTACTTTCAAAGTTAAAAAATGAGTTCACACAAAAATATATTATAAAGAAAACCCCCAAACCTGTATGACATTCTTTCTACACAAAAGGAGACATTTTAAATGCGCAGTTCATGTTTTCCATGCAATTACAATTATGGGGGCTGAAGCTTTTAAGCTTTAAAAAGAATTCAAAGAAACCATAATATAACTCTGCATGACTCACGCTCTACATTTTATGTTTTTCACAGTAGGTAGCTTTGTGTGATGAACAAACCTAAATAATTCAATGATAATATTCCACTAGTCTGTTAGCCATTGTAAATGGATCACTGAGTCAGTGAGTTGAACTTGAGAACCAGATCAAAGGTCTGAATGAACTGACTCACTGAAAAGATCTGATTCAAAAGAGTCAAGATTTGTTCATGAATAGGATATCTAGTTTTTCTATGAATTCTCAAGAACGTGTCAAGCAGAGTTAAAGGGCTAGTTCACTCAAAAATGAAAATTACCCTATGATTTACTCACCCTCAAGCCATCCTAGGTGTATATGTCTTTCTTCTTTCAAACGAATACAATTGGAGTTACATTAAAAAATGTCCTGGCTCATCCAAGCTTTATAATAGCAGTAAATGGTAACATTCAACAGTCTAACAGAAGAAGGCTATTGAAGCTGAGGGGGTTAATAAAGGCCTAGTAAAAGTGAATTGATGCATTTGGTAAGAAAAATAATATTTATTTATAATATTTAAAATGTTACAAACCGCAGTTTTTAGCTTTCGCTAACTGTCGTACACGCATTCACAAGAAAGTGGCGTTTCAGCAGATAATGTAGGACGGAAGACCTAGGATTGCTTGAGGGTGAGTAAATCACAGGGTAATTTTAATTTTTGGGTAAACTATACCTTAAAGGTAGATGTAAAAAATTTGAGATGAAATGCATGTTAAATGTCTCACACATAAGATTTCATATGGTCCACTTTTATTTATTTTTGTATTTATTTATTTAATATTATTTAAAAATTCAGCTTTTGCGCTTCACAGAAATAATAAAAGCATGTGAGTTTGGAAGAGGGTGAGTAAATGACAGAATATTTGCTTAACAGATGCAGGCCCCAATCCAAAAAGGATTGGTTGCACTAGGGGGCACTATTGATGCACCCAGTATTGCTGATCATCCCCTCTCTACTGGGGGGAACCACCCCTTTTCATCTCCTACTAAGCTTTAATATCTTATTTGATAATGTGTGAGTGTTAATTTGAGAAAGACACACACAGACACTCTATCCTCAGCAGGTTTGATGATGACATTAATCTTTATGCACTATTTATATTCAGCACTGTCATTCCAGTCATTCTGATGAAAAATGTCACGTAAAACAATATGATTGTGAGCCCTGGTTTTAAAAAAGAGTTTCAGTGCAATGCGAGGTACAGTGAACGTGGGTCTTTATTTTTTGAAGTTGTTCAGTGACTTCGGTTAGACCGCTAAATAGCACTAGCCCTCTTTAAGGAAACATCTTAATAAGTTGCTACTTCTTTGTACAATAGAACGAGTTCACTCATCCCAGATTGTGCACCAACCTCTGTATAATAGGCCAGTGACCCACTTCTCACCCTGTTCTAATGGCAAGCCATTTCTCTTTTGTTGTCATGCTCACTTCATAGGAGAAAAAAGACCTCATGAATGCTCTCTGCCCCAAGTGCCTTAGTGCAGAGAGGAGCAGTTGACATGCCGTCACCATGGTAAAGAACTCCCAGCAACAACAAAGCTATCGTGGCTACCACAGATATCCCGGTGACTTTGAGAGATACCAAACTTGGAGTAAATACCTACCATTTTTTCAGGACGAGCAGGGCGTTGGTGCTTGGTGTGCGTGTCTGTTTCTGTGATAACAAGACATAAAAATATAATAAAACAAACAGGAGATGCTCTCACACCAATTTTGAGAGCTCCATCCTTTGATGAGGATGTCACGCTCAGGTTTTCAAACGATCGTGTCAGCTACAAGAGTCTCGGTGCTTCCTGTGGTGTCGCTCAGAAGTGATGTGAACTCATCTAATTTGACAGGAGCTTTTCATTGATGCTGTTGCCGTCCCTTGATGTGAAGGAAGTAATGATTTAGCTTATAGAACAGTTAGTTATGGTCTTGTCTGATTGGTCAAAATTAGCTTTCCAAGAGCAATGATATTTAAAGGGTTAGTTGACCCAAAAATTTAAATTCTGTCATGAATTACTCAACCTCATGTCATTCCAAACCTGTAAGACCTTCGTTCTTCTTCAGAACACAAATTAAGATATTTTTGAAGAAATCCGAGAGCTTTCCACAGACAGGAATGCAACTACCACGTTCAAGGCACAAAAAGGTAGTAAGGACATCGTTAAAATATATCCATGTGACATCAGTGGTTCAACCTTAATTTTATGAAGCCACAAAGAAAACAAAAATAATGACTTTATTCAAACATTTCTTCTCTTATGTATTAGTCTTCGATGCGCGTTCATAAGAGTACAATGATGCTGAAATTTTAACCCAGATACAGTATGCAAAAAGTAGCATGTCCAAAAGAATAGTATTTATGAAACAGTAGGCAAAAATTGGCCCTGATGACCAGCTATATTCTGAAGTGCCACGGGAGACTTTGCTATCCCATGAGGCCACGACAGAGGATTTGTAAATGGCAGTGAAGCGACGCAACTAACGTTGGTAGGTTACATGACAATGAGAACATGTCGAATATAGTACGTCCCAATTATTTTTACAATTAAGGTCAAAAGTTTGCACCCTTTCAGAATCATTAAAAATGTTAATTATTTTACCAAAATAAGAGGGATCATACAAAATGCATGTTATTGTTTATTTAGTACTGACCTGAATAAGATATTTCACATAAAAGATGTTTATATAGTCCACAAGAAAAAATAATAGCTGAATTAAAAAAAAAAAAACTGGTTTAAAGTTTACATTTTGTTTAGTGATAATTGTTCATGAGTCCTGCATTTGTCCTGAACAGGTATACTGCCCAATGTTCTTCAGAAAAATCCTTCAGGTCCCACAGATTCTTTGGTTTTCCAGCGTTTTTGTGGATTTGAACCCTTGAGATCCATCTATTCACACTGAGGCACCTGAGGGACTCATATGCAACTATTACAGAAGGTTCAGAAGGAAACACAATGCATTAAGAGCTTTTGAAAACTTTTGAAATTTGACAATCAGGGTAAATTTAACTTATTTTGCCTTCTGGAAAACATGTAAGTATTTTCTGTAGCCTCTGAAGGGTAGTACTAAATTAACAAATATGATATTAAGGCAAAATAAGAAAAAAAAAATATACATCTCCATTCTGTTCAAAAGTTTTCACCCCCCGGCTCCTAATGCATGGTTTTTCCTTGCGGATCTTAGAATCATACAGTCATTGTTGGAAAGGGTTCAAATACACAAAAAATGCTGGAAAACCACAGAATTTGTGGGACCTGAAGGATTTTCCTGAAGAACATCAGAGTTTAACTGGACAAACAAGCAACTTACGAACAACTATCACTAAACAAACAAACAAAACAAAACACAGTTGTGGATCACCCTGGTGAAAAAAACAGCATATGCTGGTAGGTATGTTTTGATGCTGGGATGCTGGTTAGGTATGTTTTGATGCTGGTTTAAG
>JAHKKF010479262.1:0-17554 GCA_019740295.1 Labeo calbasu | reverse complement strand
TCCTGTTATAACAAACCATACATTGATGCAAAGCTCATTTATTCAGCTTATGACTGGTTTTTGTGGTCCATGGTCACACACACACACACACACACACACACACACATATATATATATATATATATATATATATATATGTATATGAAGAGTTCAGATGCAAAAGCCTCTAAGTATGTCTGTCTAAAATGAGTATTTCTTTCTGGCTACTATGTATAGGTTTCTATGTAAGTGGTACTTCTGAGTGGGCTGAGACTGGAAGCATTTGAAGTGAAAGTACTTGACGAACATATATGTGACCCTGGACCACAAAACCAGTCTTAATTCGCTGGGGTATATTTGTAGCAATAGTCAAAAAAACATTGTATGGGTCAAAAAATGTGTGATTTTTCTATTATTCCCCCAAAAATTAGTAAATTACCTAAAGATCATGTTTCATTAAAATATTTTGTAAAATTCCTACTGTAAATATATCAAAACTTAATTTTTGATTAGTAATATGCATTAGTAAGAGCTTCATTTGGACAACTTTAAAGGTGATTTTCTCAATATTTAGATGTTTTTGCACCCTCAGATTCCATATATTCAAATAGTTGTATTTCAAATAGTTGTAAATATATATATATATATTTGCAGATCTGACTAGATCAGTGCCTAGAAGTCGTTCAGTTGCTTGAAAACATCCCAAAAAGTAATTCTGATTTCACTCGCTAAACATATCACCTGTTTCAAAGTGATAAACCACCAAAAGAGAATCCATTTCACTGTGGTAGTGAAAATGTGATGGCTCAAAGTGTGCATCCTCACACTCATACTGTGGGTTTCTTTGTTTTGTTTGTTGTTCTTGCTACGGAAATGACGCTAGTTGTCTTCTGAGCAGCTGTTTGTGGGTTTTGATAGCATGACAGTGAAAGGCTCATCTGGGGCAACTCAGCGTCATTGTTTCCTGGAACAACAAAGAAACATTAAAGTAGATTTTGTGAGACAAAAACAAGAACGTTATCGCCATAAGCAAGCCTTAATATATGCATAATAGCATGAAGTTTTTAAAGTAACATCTATACTATTATCTTCCCTAAGTCACTGCGTAGTTGACCACCTGTTTTTAGGTGAAAATATTATGTAAAAATATGTAATTCCAGCCTATTCAGTTTTTAAAAGCAATTTACAAACAACAGTACCATATTATAATGTACAGTTAAGCAGTCCAAAAGCGACAGTAGCAAGCATGGTTAGTTATGATGAAGAGGAACCTTGAAATGAATCGTAACATATTACTCAGAAAAATAGTAGTCATTTCTCTTAGGAGGCGGCTTAGCAATAAAATCTCAGATTTATGTGTGAGTTATTCATTATGGTAAATGGTTTGTATTTTAAACGGGAAGAGCATGGTTCAAATCATACATAGGAATTTCTTGACTTTATCCCTTTAGTAAAGTCCCACAGTCTGGTTTGACTCCTCTCTTTCGCTTTATGCTGTAAAAATTACCTAACATTGTGAAATCATATTTAGCCTAAACAACAGAGTGTTGTTAAATCTCAACAAAGAACGTGACAGCCGAACTTAGTTTACACAAAGGAATAAGGAAACCTGATACGTTTCTTTGAAAATGCTGCCATCTAGTGGATGAAAGGTTGTGGTCAGGAACGTAAATGTTTGGTAACACATTTTCTGTTTAAGGTAATGTAAGTAAATACAGGCCTACATTGAATTATTTAATTCAGTGATGTTTAAAAACATCATCAAGCTGTTTTGTACACGCCGTATGGCTCTCTGACACCTTCTAGAACATAAATTTTAATTTTTTAATTATTTTATTTTATTATTATTATTTTTTAAATATTTAGTATGGCTATCAGTGTTTAAATGTATTTTTATTATGCATAATAATGTTTATATTATTTAGATATGTAAATGAATAATATAAATAGTATAGTTTAGCATAGCTTATTATTGTATTATTATTTACTTTATATTTTCTGTTTGTTTGAGTAATTTTGTCATGTATTTTGGTCAGTTTAGTTTTTTTTTATATATTTCTATATATCAGAGTTAATTAATTTTTATTTCAGTTTTAGTTTTAGTAGTTTTGGTACTTCAACTTCAACCTATTTATTTCTGCAACATTTCTAATTATCGTTCAGGTTTTTTTTACAATTATTTTATTTCAACTTTATTTACCTTTTGGATAACAATTTCAGTAGTTCTTCTTTTAGATTGAATGAACACCTACAATACTGTAAATCAGTAAATGTGTTCTTATTTAGTTATATATTTTACATATTTTAATTTTATTTATTTTGTTGCAACACTGGCATATCTTAAATCTGTGCTGAAATATGAGAAATGATTAAAAACTAAATCATATGAGAAATATGAGAAATAAGAAAAAGGAGAATAAGAACTATATAAATATATATAAAAATATATAAATTAAACATATATGATTTTTATCTATATATTTTAAATATAAAATTATATTACACTGGGTATTTTATTTGTAAGATTTAAAATAGAATAGAATAGAACAGAAGAGAATAGAATTATATATAATATAATTAAATGTCAAATAATATAATTATATATAATAATGTAATATACACAAATTGTGTTAAAGTATATTAAGAAATAGTATATTTTAATTTAATTTGATATCTGTGCTGAAATATGAAAAATAATAAAAAATGAGAATGAAAATGTATATATTTAATATATCACATATAGTATTACGCATTTTATTTTATTTTATTTTATTTTAAAATAGATTAGTACAATAGAATAGAATAAATTATATTTAATATAATAATAATGTAATAATATAATAAACACCAATTGTATTAAAGTATATTAAGAAATAATATATGTTTAATTTATTATCTGTGCGGAAATATGAGAAATAATAAAAAGGAGAATGAGAATATATATTATATATATTATAATATATGTATGTGTGTATATATATATATATACGTTATTATATTATGTAATATTATATTATAATATATTTTAATTCTATTCTATTCTGTTCTATATATATATATATAATTACACTGGGCTTTTTATTAGAATAGAATTATATATAAATATAAAATATATAAAATATAAATATAATACAACAATAATGTAATCATATAATAAACACCAATTGTATTAATGTATATTAAGAAATAATATATTGTATATTTTACTTACTATTATTTAGTATTTATTTATTTTATAATTATATTTTTTTATATTAAATATATTATGATGTAATATTAAGTACAATTAAAAATTATGCATATTTAAAATATTATAAATAAATAAATATGGTTTTTTTTTTTTTACTTGAGTAACACTTGTATTCCAGTAGGTGGCAGCAAACACTTACTTAACTGATGGTTGGTCCTCAAAGAGGGATTTTCCCTAGTTTTCTGAACTTTAGTACTTGATATCCTCTGCTTCCTTTGGCAGAATGTATGAAGCACTGTCATATTCACCGCTAGTGGATTCTAGCCTTTTTTTTGCTCTGCCACGTTAACAAGAAGCAGCCAGGATATTACCTACAGAGCAACTCGAGCCGTTTGTGGTCCACGACTGAAAAATAATGAATAAGGAGTAATTATTGACACACAGGATCCAAAGTTCAGTCACATACTGTACGCACGCACACAGAGAAAGACCAAGCGTGGCACGCCGTTTGAAATAAGAGCCTGGCGTCAACCCGCATCCTGGGCAAAGTGTGAGATTAATGCAGCTCATTGATAGACAGTGCTAGATGCGAGATAGAGAGCGGTTTGTATCTGAAAATGAGAAGCTATAGATGTGAATGTGGCTAGAGAATGTGCGTCAGACTGAGAGGACTGTATATGTAAAAACGGCGGTCAGCAGGAAAACTCCGCTGTAGACCTCCTCACCTTCCTGTTTAAGCAGACTGCTCTTAATTAGCTCGCCCTCCGCAGTCGCCCGGTAAGATCAACAGCTTAATCAGGCCGGGCCGACTGTAGCCTCTCTTAATTAGAACAAATAAATGAATTAGAGATGCAGTGGTCACACACAGGAGTGCCTGTCGACAGGACGGAAATATTCTAATTGATTTCTGTGGGAAATCACTCTGTCTTGTTGGATGCTGGTTTGCTTAACTAGTCTAACTAGCAAGTCCTCTTGACCAGTATAAACCAACTGGTGTTTTTCTGTTTCTCATCATCATCTGTTATCAAAGCCTGTGTTTACCACAGGGAATATGTGTGTGTGTGGTTTCAGAGATCTGTGGCACATTCAGAAAGTATGTGTTTATGCTTGTGAATCAAAGCATTCATGTTTTGCTTCTAGAGTACATCCTTGAGCTTTCAATTCATAATTGTGCATGTTTGGATCCGTGGACATCCTCATGATTTATTAATCATATGTGTGTTTATTTTGTTTATATCTTTTAGAATTTTTCCCCCTATTTTATAATATAATATGCCGGAAAAAAAAAAAAAAAGTATATATATATACTTTTTATTTTTTTTCCCCTGGCAGTTGCATTTGTAGTCCACTTGGCTCAGAAATCTGAATATTTTGTTTAGATTATAGTAATTTTCTTATGTGCTTTTGTAATTTTATTTTTTTTTTATTACATTTATATATTTTTTATTTGTATTTATTTTGTCTATATCTATTATAATTTTTCCCCTCATTTTTAAAAAATATTTTATTTATTTTTTATACTTTTATTTCTACATTTCTACATCTATTTCTTGGAATTTGCTTTTGTAGTGCACTTGATTGCATCCATCAAGGAAAAAGTAATACATATTTTTCTTTTACCTTGAATACATGTGAGCATGTGTATCTTAAGCATTATTTTTCAAAATATTTGAGAAAATATAGCATTTTTGTGAAGTTGCACCACATGACATTTTATCTGGTCAAGGTGGAATTATCTGATATTTTAATAGACTAAAACACATTGAAGTAATGTGGTGCAACCAACATTCAGGAAAATAAGTAAATAAACAAACAAATGAATGAATGAATTAATTTGTATTTATTTTTCTCAATGTTGGTTGCACAATAATTTTTTGGAAATTGCATTTGTAGTGCACTTGACTGTAGCATTTTTGTGAAGTTGCACCACATGACATTTTATCTGGTCAAGGTGGAATTATCTGATATTTTAATAGACTGAAACACATTGAAGTAATGATGTGCGACCAACATTCAGAAAAAAAATAAATAAATACTAATACATTTTTATTTATTTTTCTGAATATTGGTCGCACAACATGACCTTCATTTTGCAAGTTGGTTTCATATAGTTTTGGAAAACTTTCATGCCATTTTTAAAAGCTTTTCTGATATATTGTTATAAAATTCATACAAATTAAATATTACATGTATTACAATAAACAACATAAACTGTAATGACATGTGAGCATGCATATCTTAAGCATTATTTTCCAAAATATTTTCCAAAATATAGCATTTTTGTGAAGGTGCACCACTATATGTTTCAAGGTAAAAGTAGTTTTACAGAATACCATGAATTATTAATTTATAAACATCATAGCATTTTTCTATAGTTGCACCACATGACATTTTAATATATGATATTTTAATTGACTAAAACACATTGAAGTAATGTGGTGCAACCAACATTCAGAAAAATAAATAAATAAAAAATAATTCATTCATTCATTCATTCATTCATTCATTCATTTGTTTATTTATTTTTCTGAATGTTGGTTGCACAACATGACTTTCATTTCACTTTCATCTATTTCTGAAAATTGCATTTGTAGTCCACTTGGCTCAGAAATCTAAAATGTTTAGTTTAAGTTATAGTAATTTTGTTATGTACTTTTGTCATTTTTATTATTTTTTTGGTAAACATTTTTTGTGTGTATGTATGTAGGAAGTTGCATTGGTAATCCACTTGGCTCAGAAATCTAAAATAGCAAGTTTAAATGGCCATGGTTTGCCTCTGGTTTGTGTTAGCGTTAATGTTTAGTAACTATCCATGGCTTTATGTAAGTACTGTTTAAGTCTATGGTATGTCCATTTAGATAGCAGGATAAATGTGTATATGTGTGTGTTCTTACACAGAGCAGGCAGAAAGCACAGCGTACGCCACTGTGTGGGAACCTGAGGGCACGCCGACTGAAAACGGCAGTGATGGATGTCTGACCCTCTCCCATAATCCCCATAATTTCTGCACTGTCCCTTCTCTCTCACCACTCCTGATTTCACTTTAATTCCAGCTCTCCCACAAACAAACGGTAAATCTTGACATCACGGCTTCTCCGCCACAGGACTCAAATCATGTTTGATGCTCACAGCGCTCTAAAAGGTGGATATTGTGCTCATAGCAATATATTTTTGCCTATTTTTACCGCTACGCTTCATGAGAAATGGATTCGGGACAGGCACGGAGAGCAAAAAAGTGAATAATTGAGCTTTCCTCTACAGCCAGTTGTGAGAACGAGCACTTTAAAATATGTATTGCTCTAGTTCAATAACGCTGATAATGAGGCCTTTAACACTCAATAAGTTGTGTAAATACCTCTGTCATAAGCGCTCTCAATAGATCCCTCTGTGAGGGGGTCCGCAAGCGACTGTTCAGTCAAAATTGAACCGCTGGTTTTGAAAATCTCCATCTGTGGTTTTCTGTTTGGACGGAGCTGCCAGCTTGTTCGTCACCATCGCTGTAGCCTAGTTTCTGAAGGCCAGTCCTGTTACTGGGACGTCGTCGGTCAGCTTTACATCAGCTATGTAAAGTAATGACCTCACGGTATGAATAAGCACAAATGCTGCGATTCATCGGCCTGTTTGAGAGTGTCACCCAACGGACCAATCAGATGCATCACCGTGTATGATGTCATCACGCAATTTTGGATATTCCTCGGCTTGTTAAAGCAAGTCACGGTGTACCGCGGGATCCGCAGGTACCCCTAAAGGTCCCAAACCCCCTCCCCAGCACAGCGAACTCTTACAGGGGGAACAACCACAGCCTTTGTTGGCTGCCCCATGGATCTCACACACAGTTAATATAGACTTTTCCCACTGCTTCTGCCAAGAGTCTGAAGTCATTTAATGAAGTGGCGCTGAGTTTGGAAGGAACCAGTGTGCTGCTCGGCGCTGACAGAATGGAAAAAGCGGGCGCTGTGCGCGCAACGCGGGGCCCTGATAGCTAGTCACCTCCGCGGTTCTGAACACAAGAACACCATTGAGACCGTGCAGGGATCCGGCCTTAACCTCGACACCCCCCGCTCACGTCGTCGAGCGATACGCATGCACAGTTGCACGCTAGTCGGAGGGTTGCGGGGTAGGGGCGGGTGCCTTCTTTGTCGTGGTGGTAATGGATCTGTTAAGAGTAGTGCTTGGGAGGGCCGCCTGAAATGAATTACTGGTAAAGCACTTATTGGGGTCTATTATATAACATTTTATAGATCTCTCTGTCTTCTTTTGAATCGATATCTGGGTCAATGACGTATTGTGTCCATGATAAAGAAAGGAAAAAGTCTATTAAAAATCCAGTTTAAAGCATAGGCCAAATGTATGGTTTCATATGGTTTTGAAAAACTTTTATGCAATTTTCAAGAAAAGGCGAGTGGGTTATGCCATATGGTTTAACCATCAAGTGAAAAGTAATACAAACCTCGAGCACATGTGAGCATGCATATCATAAGCATTATTTTCCAAAATGTTTGTAAATATATGTTTTAAGGTAAAATACCAAAGTCGCACCACATGACATTTTATTTGGACAAGGTCAAATTATTGGATATTTTAATAGGCTAAAGCACATTGAAGTCATGTGGTGCGACCAACATTCAGGTAAATAAATGCATTTTTAGTTATTTTTCTGAATGTTTGTTTGAACAATATGACTTTCATTTTGCAAGTTAAAACAAGTTTAACCATTAAGTAAAAAGTAACGCATATTTTTCTTTCACTTTAAATACACGTGAGCATGCATATCGTAAGCATTATTTTCCATAAATGTTTTTGAATATATGTTTCAAGGTAAAAGTGTTTTTAACAAATACCATGAATTATTAATGTATAAATATCAGAAACTACAGAAATTTTTCTGTAGTCGCACCACATGACATTTTATTTGGTCAAGGTCAAATTATGTGATATTTTAATAGACTAAAACACATTGAAGTAATGTGGTGCGACCAACATTCAGGAAAATAAATAAATAAATAAATGTTGGTTGCACCACATGACTTTCATTTTGCAAGTTAAACAAGTTGGTTTCATATAGTTTTAGAAAACCTTTATGCCATTTTCAAGAAAAGGAGAATGACTAAAAAAATTTCACATGGTTTAACCATCAAGTAAAAAGTAATACATATTTTTCTTTCACCTTGAATACATGTGAGCATGCATATCTTACTCATTATTTTCCAAAATGTTTGTAAATATATGTTTCAGGGTAAAAGTATTTTTAACAAATACCATGAATTATTAATTTATAAATATCATAGCATGTTTTATGCAATTTGACCACATGATATACCACATGACTTTTTTTGTTATTTTTTTTGTTATTTGGTTTCATATGGTTTTGGAAAATGTATACCATTTTAAAGAAAAGGTTAACGCTAATGACATTAAAATTTACATGTCATATGGTGTGATCCTAAAATAATAAAAAAACACATTATTTTTTTCTTATGAATACATGTGAGTGGACACATCTTAATTATTATTTTCCAAAATAATTTTTTTAAGGTAATTTTTTTTAATGAATCATAAATCATTTATTTATAATCTTTTTAAGGAATTGTGCCACATGACTCAGATATTTTAGGAGAATTGAGACACATTTGTGGGTCTGAGAGGGTCATCTTAGGGGTTCACTGATTATCAGCACCAAAATTTTTATGGTTATCGTATTGGTCATTTTTAAAACCAATTTGCCAATAAAATTGTTTTAAAACATTTAAAGAAAGTTTTTGTCAGAGCCCTCGTTATTCCTAATTGTGACATTAATTTTCGTTTTTAGACCAGACGCATATATCGGTTCAAAATAGCAGTTATCGGTCCACTTGATCTGTAATAATCAGGATCGCATCCGCCCTGAAAAAACGATATCAGTCGACCCCTCGGTCATCTTGATGATTATGATTTTGTTGATAAGATGATATGATGTTATGATTTCAGAATGTTGGTTGCACAACATGACTTTCATTTTGTGGCAGTTTTGCTTATTGAATTAGGCTATTTTTCTTCAATATTATTAGGTTAGTTGCGTCACTCAGAAATGTTTGGCGTTGCACCCAGTCACAAATATCTAAATTAATTTTATAGCAAAAATTTAAAGAAGTCGCTAATCGAATATGTGTGAATTGCTTCTTTGGATAATTTTGTAGATATAAACAATGAGCATCACATCATTGATCTGTCTGTGAATTGTTTCATAGTCTCAGTGCACCGGGCATCGTAAATCGAGTGGCTGTTTGGATAAGAATAAAGGGCTGACTCTTAAACCTCGCCATGTTTCTGTTGTTTTAAACCATTTCCTATAACTCTTAGCTTGTAGCTGGTTCCCTCTAGTTTCCCCCGCTTCCATTCAGATATCAAACAGTATGTTCACAGATTGCTTCCTCTTGCGCTTTCCCGTCACGCAGCTGTTTGGTTGCGAGCCCCCCTCCTGCCACCACCAGAGCCCTTCAAGTGTCATCTTCCTCCAGTTTGATTCACAGTCCTCATCCGTCTCTCTCTCTCACAGCCCCACACTGCTTACTGTTCTCCCCAAACCATTGAGGGACTGTCATCACACCGACTCAGTGTGTGTCTTTCAGAGGGTGCCTTGTTTTCATGGAGGCCATAAGCCTTCCCATAAATCCTCACACAATGTGGTTTTGTCTGGGCTTCGGATTTTGAGAGCAAGGCCGGGGTGCCTTCGCTGCATCTGCGGGGCTTCTGTCGCCCTGGCTCCACGTGTCTATGTGCCTCTAATGAGGCCTGCTGCCCAACACACACAGAAACGGAGTCATTCACCCTGCCCGCGTTCAGCTGTGTGCCGCTATGCTGAGCGCTTCTCTTCCTTGTTGAGGCTCAAATGAACTCGTTGTCTTTAGTCTTGATCCTCTTGGTAGCCTCAAATTCCACAAATGCTCTTGCGTACATGTGGTATGATAAGCTCTGAACTCCGTTCATCAATTATGGGTATAAAAACTTGTTGGTATTTCTACTAAGCAAGTCATTTTCCAAACGTTTTTAGACATGTTGTGTTTTGGATGCTAAGCCTCATGATGAGATGCTGGTTTGATGGTGCTCCCACCAGGTTTCTTAACTAGCTGTAGTCTCAACCAGCTTCACTAGAAAACTCAGCCTGGTTGACCAGCAGTTTTTGGTAGTAGTAAACAGCTGGATAAACAGTTGGATGAGTGCCAAACCAGCAATTGCCAATGAAAATTCTGTCTTTTTGTATGAACTTATGTCATTCTGAAACCTGTATGGCTTTTTCTTCTGTAGAGCATAAAAGAAGATATTTTGAGGAATGTTTAAGCTGTTTTTTTCTACAGTGAAAGTCAATGGTGTCCAAACTGACTGTGTAAGTTATGACTTAAGATTCATTTCATCAGAAAGCCATCAGATCGCTGTTATTTTCACACCACACAACTGTCTGTTGTTGCTGATATCAGTTTCAGTCAAAACACGTTTCACACCACAGGACTTGGATTGCAGACAGATTTAGATATTTAAAGCATACTCCACCCAAAAATGAAAATTCTCGCATAATTGACTGGTATTTTTCTCACACACACCTGTTGTTTCATTGATTTTATCAACTGGGGTTGTATGAACTGTCATGTTCAACATGAATTGAGTTCCCACACACTTGCGTTAAACAGACTCACAGCAGAAGTAGAAGGGAAATGTAATAATTCTTCACAATAAACTAATAGTGATTAAATACGAATAAGAAACTAGCTAATTACAAGCAATAGGACAAAAAACTACAGTAGAACAAATGAGAAATGCTACATACATTGTATAAAGTAATCAAATGTATAAAAATATAAAAGCTCAAACCTAGCATCTATTGGTATATCACCCACCCCTAGTGTGAGCCCACGTTTTTTTGCCTCCCCTGAGCCCACTGAGTTTTGCTAGACCCCTTAAAGTGGGGGGTGAGTTTGGTGGGGGGTAATTGAGAAGAGAAGAGGCAATGCCTCCATTGCAATATGACTAGACACGACTGGTTATGTTCGGCGGTAAATCCCACCTCTTGTGTTGTCTGAATGAACAACATAATGGCGTTAATGGGAAGACTAATAAAAAAGTAAGTAAACAGAAAATCAGAGCTAAAATCCTGTAACGTGTTGGCGACATAAGACGAGAAAAGAAAGAATTCTCAGACTCTTTAAGGTGACTGCTTTCAGGTCAGGAGCATGTTGAGCTCCCTCCAGAGGCCCCGTCGCTGCCTGATACGTGCTGACATGGAGTGTGTGCGTTTGACTGGCGAGGAAAAAAAAACACAAAGTGTGCTTAGAGTGTGCCAGTTCACCAGTTTGGTGGTCTTCTTCTGAAGGCTGTTAATTAGTGCAGAATGCAGCCTACAGTTCCACTGCCAGCTCTGATGAAATGAGAGAGAGAACGGACAGGGGAAACGCAGAGATAGAGAGAGAGATCGAGGGTATAAGGCGAAGACTTGAGCGGCTGCCAAGAGCGAGGAATTCGTGATGGGTTTAGAGTGAGATCCCACATGCCGGTGCGGAGTGTGGAGCCTTGTTGCGCTGATGGCTTCTGACCCGGTTCAGTAGGGTTGACTGCACAAAGCGTTCACTTTACTCGGCGAGCGTCATAACATCGGCGCAGACATTTCGGCTCCTTACATCACCGGTTAATAATTCACGCTCTCACGCTTGACATCGGCGCATTTCCTGCGTGCACGCGGAACCGTACGCCGCAAGGAGGTCAAGCCATGTGATGAGCCTCCGGTGAGCGTGTGACCTACCCCGACGGCACGAGAGTCTTGTGAAGTCGCTCGGGCCACGCGAGTGCACCCGGCACCAGAGAGACATCTGAGAAACATCAAAAGCGTTTCTCACGTGTGGGCCAGGGACGTGCGCAGCCTGGCCTTATTTAGCGCTCTCTCAGTTCGTGCGCACGATGCGAGAGCATGATTTAGGTCTAGTCTCTGCTCGTCGCACTCTATTTAAGCACTTTTCTGGAGGGTACCCGGCCCCAAGTGAGCAGTTTCAGAACGACCCTCTTGTTTTAACTGCAATGTGTTTGGAAAACATCGGGCCTAGTGGCTTTGCTCTCGCTCCCACTAATCCGGGAGATATAAATGACTCCTGGCAGACAGACAAAGGAGTCTGCTTATACTTAAAGGCCATACGCTTTTATCGAAAGAAAGCCTTTACACACACACACTCTCGCCCGGTGGCTTCTCTCGAAGGAGTAGCAGAGTAGACGTTTGGCAGAGTGAATTGAGGAGGATTCTTCCATCGCTTCTAAAAGTAACTTTGCCACCCTGAGGGGCCCTACGGAGGACGACCACACTGGGGAGAAGGTCGGGAGAATGGAAAAGGACATTATGTCATGCCGCTGGGATTGAGAAAGTTGGGATTCAAGGCCTTCCTGGTTTCCTTAGGTTTCATATGGTTTTCACGCCCAAATTGAAGAAATACTACGACTTTAAAATCTCTACATTGAGCAAACTACTTTTATAGTATTTAGTGTTCATTTTTACAGTTTATGTGTTTTGACAACAATATTAGGGCCTTATGAAATCATTTTTGTTCCCCCAAATTCCATTTTCTGGATTTTTTTTTTCCAGACTCTGTTTTAATGGTTAAATTTTAAAAAGTATTATTTAAGAAGCATGTCAGATTGAAATCATTAAACTTATTATTTTACTATAAGTTTAGCAAAAATTAAATTTTTAAGGACCTATGAAATACATTTAGTTTTTTTCTCAAATTCAGTTTTATTTTCACCAAATTCTGTGTTTTCCATGAATTTTCTGGATTTCGTTTGAATGATTTTATTCATTCTTAATAGCCAAAAGTGTAATTAATTGATTTTGATAAAGAATTAATTTACTATTATTTATTTATTTATTTATTTCAGTACTGTTGTTGTGTGTTTGCATTTTTTTTCTGGTAAATACTCCTTAAAAAATATGTTTTAATAATAGTTTTATTATTAGTATTAATACTATCATTAAGTATTAAGTAATACTATCATACATTAAGTAATGTATTTCTGTCACAGTTTCTTCAAGTTAAACCGAACTTTTATTCTTAAGGATTGCTGTGAAGACCTTTAAGTTGCTGTTGGTATATGATATGTTTTAAAAGAAATGAAAATGAGCTCATGAAATGAGTCTCTGAGCAGTTATATAGATTGTTTATTTGTTCATGTACTCGTATGTTGAGGTGGCAGAGGCTAATAAACACCGCAAGCGTCACGTGTGTGTCAGTATGTGTGTAGTAAACAAAACATCTGTACCATTTATTCATAAAGAGACACAGAAAACACAGGATTCATATTTAAATAGTATTTTTTCACCTTAATATTCATAACAGCGTTCGTACAAGGTGCTTAAAGTACTTGAATTTGACTTTTTGAAATGTAAAACCTGGAAAACACTTGAAAATAGCAACATCTTTAAAGAGGTACTTGAAAATTTACACAATTCAAAAAAACATCATACCTTTTCCTGCTTATTTGAGTTAAAGTCATAAAACTAGCAAGCTAAGCCAGTAAACATGGCTGAAGATGCAAAAATAATAAAGTAGATGAACTAAATCAATTAAGTGTGTCATATACGGTGGAAGAGCACGAGTCATTTGATTTAGATCGGAACTTCAGAGAAAGTTTTTGAATCTTTTCAAATCAGAACTTCGGAGCGCGGATCGCAAATTATTTGAATAAGATTGAGATTTCGGAGCAGCTTTGTGAATCATTTGCTTCAGATCGGACATACTGAACACGGATCGTGAATCATTTGATTTAGATCAGGATTTCAAAGTGGGTTCGCGAGTCATTTGATTTAGATCAGAACTTTGGAGCAGGTTTGTGAATCTTTTGCCTCAGATCGGAACTTTGGAGTGCGAATCATGATTTTATTTAAACTGGATCGGGATTTCAGAGCGGGTTTGCGAGTCATTTGATTTAGATCGGAACATCAGAGCGGATTCGTGAATCTTTTGCTTCAAATCGGAACTTCGGAGCGCAGAAAGCGAATCATTTAAATTAGATCGGGATTTTGGAGAAGGTACATAGATCTTTTACTTCAGAGTCCGAATCGTGAATCATTGGAATAAGATTGGCATTTCGGAGCAGGTTTGTGAGTCCTCTGATTTAGATCAGAACTTCGGAGCGAGTTCGTGAATCTTTTGCTTCAGATTGAAACTTTGGAACGCGTATTGCGAATAATGTGAATTAGATCAGAATTTTGGAGCAGGTTTGTGAATCTTTTGCTTCAGATCGGAACTTCGGAGAGCGAATCACGAATCATTTGAATTAGATTGAGATTTCGGGGTGGGTTCGTGAGTAATTTGATTTAGATTGGAACTTCGGAGCGGGTTCGTAAATCTTTTACTTCAGATTGGAACTTCGGAGTGCAAATTGCAAATCATTTGAATTACATCGGGATTTCGGAAGGGTTCGTGAGCCATTTGATTTAGATTGGAACTTCGGAGCGGGTTTGCAAATTTTTGTTTCAGATTGGAACTTCAGAGTGCAGATCATGAATCATTTGATTTAGATCGGGATTTCGGAGCAGGTTCACGAGCCATTTGATTTAGATTGGAACTTCGGAGCGGGTTTGCAAATTTTAGTTTCAGATCAGAACTTTAGAGCGCAGATCGTGAATCATTTGATTTGGATCGGGATTTCGAAGCGGGTTCGTGAGTCATTTGATTTAGATCAGAACTTTAGAGCAGGTTTGTAAATCTTTTGCTTCAGATCGGAACTTCAGAGCATGGATCGCGAATCATTTGAATTAGATCGGAACTTCAGAGCAGGTTTGTGAATCTTTTGCTTCAGATTGGAACTTGGGAGTATGGATTACGAAGTAATTTAGACAATGTTTTGTCATGTTATATTCAGAAATTTTAGCCAATTTTGCTCTACACTCTCAGAAAAAAGTTTAAAAGCTTCTACTGAGGTGGTACCTTTTCAAAAGGTACACTTCTATACCTTTTAGGCACAAAGTTGTCATTTGAAATGGCCAAACACCATAAAAATTTTGATCAGAAAATGTCAAGCTTGGTTAAAATCTAAAGGGTCTGTACACCAGCGATTACGTAAACAAGTATTAACCCAGATGTTAAACTGTTCTATTGTTCTGAATTTATGTTAAATGGGTACAACAAAGGAAACTGGCCAAACAAAGCACAATTTTCTCGATTTGTCTAGTTTCCTTCCATCATGGTTAATTTTGGGTTACCGCTGCCCAGAAGAATAGAGCAGATGTCATACTCCATGACATCAAACTCACCCCTGTGCACGCACATGCGTCCATGAGGATTGATTTGTCTTCTGTAGGCAGACAAAAGGCATCACACATTTGGGAAAAAAACCCCTCTTGTGTCTGCAAAAGAAAAGAAACACCAGACT
The DNA here is from genome assembly GCA_019740295.1 of Labeo calbasu. NCBI lineage: Eukaryota > Metazoa > Chordata > Actinopteri > Cypriniformes > Cyprinidae > Labeo > Labeo calbasu. The sequence continues at coordinate 1,998 of JAHKKF010479262.1, read as the reverse complement.
GACACTAAACTATTTTAAACAACTTTGCTCACGCATGATTGTGGCTATTCATTTAAAGCTAGGCTAGTCATGCTAAAAACATCCACTTGCAATGGTTGTCGTAAGTCATAGTTATAGATAAAGTCAAGGATCCAAAAAAGACTAATTTTCAACAGATGTGTTTGTCTGTGAGGAACGGTTTCTGGTCTCTCCAGAGCATGGTTTTTTGTAAGGTTTGACATTTCTTGGATGGTGTTTGTGTGTTGTACCAGTCACTAGGCAAAGCTGTATGATTCTTGGACGGGACATGAGATGCTAAATTAAAGAAGACACGTGTCTAGCCCTGTTTCGGAGAATGTGCCCACTAAAACCTCATTGTTTTAGATCCTATTGTGTTTATAGGAACTCAGAGAAATGTTATTTACAACTGTGTCACATAATCTTTAAAATTTGATCAATCTCAGCCCTAAGTAAGAATATATTTCCTGCGCTACAATTACCAAGGCTGCATTTATTTAATAAAAACAGTAATATTGTGAAATATTATTACAATTTAAAATAACTGCTTTCTATCTGAATATATTTTAAAATGTAATTTATTCAATTAAGACAAATGTAAGTATGCGGTTGCAGGGGTGACGTTACAGATCGGTGTTTCCCACAGAATTCGAAGACAGACTCTTTCTAGAGTGATGAGATCTCTGACTGCGTAACTGCTGGCCCAGCTGTCTTCATTTCTCAAGGCGCCTTTTCCTCCACCGCTCGCATATGACAGTGTTGAAGGTTTTCAGTGAAATCCTGCCCAGACCTAGAGAGCTGCGTCCCACCCAAACACTAACCTGGTGGTGACAGAAGAGGCAAGTCTTCACACCTCGTCCTGTCCCGATGGGGAAATACTTCTTGCTCTCATGAATTAGGCACAGATGCGGTTCGTCTGGCCTGAAACTCTCCTTATATTGCACATTGGCAAGAGACATTTCCTTCCTCTTTTCATCTTTTTTTCCCCCCTTTGCTCCTCTGTACCCCTAGACTGAAAGCTTCAAATGGGTAGCAATGAAAAAGCTTATGTCTTTAGTTCTCGAGGCTAATGCAGTGTCACAGTGCAAGTACTGACAGCTTCGATTAGCAACTTTTAAGTGTTTTTAAAGAGTTTCTCCCACAATTGATTGCACTCTGGATAACTTAAAGTGTAATTATAAATCAAGAAAATGAATAATTTTGACTAATATAATCCTAGATGGTTTATTTTATGTTAAGATGGTCTTATTTCTTGTTTATATGACAGTTTATATTGCTAAGAATTAAGGCTGTCAAACGATTAATCGCGATTAATCACATATAAAATAAAAGTTTGAGTTTGCCTAATATATGTGTGTGTGCTGTGTGTAATTATTATGTATATATAAATACACACAAATTAATGTATATATTTAAGGAAAATATGTTATTTTTGTACAAATATTTTATTTCGATATAATATAAATTCTATAAAAATTATTATAAATACATATACTTGTAAATCTTTCTTAAATATATACAAGAATGTGTTTGCATTTATGTAGACATAATAAATATTTTAGGCAAACGTAAACTTTTATTTTGCATGCGATTAATCACGATTAGTCGTTTGACTCGTTAAGTATGAAAGTCAAAATCAGTGAACGATGGAGCAATAGTTGCCTATTACCCTACAGAACTGTGTTTTTAAATGATTGTTATATAAAACTAAAAAAAAAAATATTAGATGAAAAACTGAAATGTAAATTAGAAAGGTTCCCTTGGCAACTAATGGAATTTATTAAATACACTTTAGTAAATATAAATGAAAGCTAAATGGAATTTAAAAACTAAATCTAATTAAAAATTTAAAAATATGAAATTATAATTCAGGTTTGTTATATATAATATTATGTCATTAATACTGGCCCATATAGCTGCGATAAATGACATTATTCTGCATTTTTGTCACAACAGCTGCAATAACGTCAATAGTGCTGCATGTCAACAACTTTTTTTTTT
>JAHKKF010479261.1:0-11567 GCA_019740295.1 Labeo calbasu | reverse complement strand
AGATACCACACCAAAGAGGCCAATAATAGGTGATGGTGTTATGTCTACAGATGTAATGGCTGAAAGAGAACAAAATACTGACCCCCAAAATGAAGAGAGACCTGGACAGGTCCAGAACATATGGGTTAGTGTGGCTAAACCTAAGTGACACCTGTCACATTCTGGGTCAATAGATGGATCGATCCGTGCAAGCTTGCATTTTGACCAGTGAACTCTATGAACCACCTTACACTGAATAAGACAATGACGCGCACAAATAGATGAGGAGTGGACCCTGTCTAAAACAGCCTCCCATGTATCCTGCTCTATATCAATATTAAGGTCTGAGGACCAACTTAATCGCAAACTGTCATATACGTCACTCTTGAAACTACTGCTGTACAGGGTTTTTGGCCATTGGTCCTGTTAGCGGCATGTAAAGACGCAGGTTTGACCGCAGACGCAGGTTTACAAGCCACTTTTCCCGTTTTTTTCAGTCAATTTCTTGCCTTTTCCTCCTTATGAACAGCAAATGTTCATACACGATATGAAATCAAATTTCTCGGTTTGACCGAGAAATACAGGTTCATAATTAATGTGAATGATGCAAAATGTATAATTAATTATAAAGTAAAGATCATGGTAACCCACTAGTAATGACTCAGGTAATACCAAATACTTCAGAAGGAATTACTATTTTGGATCCGTATTCTAAAGTGAAGATCATGATAACTCTCTAGTAATAACTGAAATCATTGTAAACTGTTGAGGTATATGTAAAGCTGACCTGTTAATAGTGTTGTGGATTTAGTCTTTCTTTCTGATTGTGAAGTTCCTGCTTATCTGAGCTGTAGATCCTGAAGAGTGTCATTGTTCTCTACAGGTTGAGTGGTTGTGTTGTCACAGATGTAGGTTGTGCTGTTCTGGCTTCAGCTCTGAGATCAAACCCATCACAACTGAGAGAACTGGATCTGTCTAAAAATGGACTAAGTGTCTCAAATGTGAAGCTGCTATCTCAACTGAAGGATGATCCACATTTTGAATTGGAGATACTTAAGTGAGTTGTGATGATTAAAAATGTTTGAATTTTAATTGAAAGTTTTTTCTTAGTTTACTTTCTTGGTAATAGTTACTTATGCATGTTTAATAGGACTTTGATTCTGTTTACAAGTAAGGATGTAAGACTCAGTCCCTGAAGGGAACTCCCACACTCCCACCTTTAGTTTTCAAGTAATCCTGAAGACGTTGATTAACTGGTTCAGGTGTCTTTAATTAGAGTTGAAGTGAAACTCTGCAGGACTGTGGCCCTTCAGGAGTTTGACATCCCTGGTTGACAGTAATAATATCTTTTTTTTTTTTTTTTTTTTAAACAATACAATGTCCAGTTGTATCATTGACATTTACATCTCTCATGCAGTAGTACCACTCTGACGAAAACGAGCAAGTGCTTGTACATACACAGATATGATATGTGTTGTTCACACAACTCATGACATTATGAAGTTTTCCCTCTGCTCCAAATGGCTAAACTTGAATAATCAGAATAATGATAATTGCATGTAAACGGGATTTTGTTTGTGTCATGTAAACATCATACTGCAATTTAAGTCCTCACTCTGATTACTGTAAATAATCCCATTATTGGTGCGAAATTTGAATGGTTGAGAGATTTAAAAAAAAAAAATGTAAATCACAGGGTTCATTATCTCTAACTAATAGTGCAAATAGTTGTTTTATTTGTTCCAAAGTTGTTTAAGCCATTGGTAATGTAGTAATGTGTGTGTTTTACTTTCAGGTTTTAGATGTTAGTCTGACCTTCTCTGGATCAGCTGATGGTGAATAAAGATCAACTACAGACAGACATCACATTCAACAGACACAAACCCACAGTGATAATCACACATGCATTTGTTTCAGTAACTTTACAGAATGATCTATTCATTGATCCACAGTTAGAAAATGAAACCCTTTGTTTCTTCTGACATTTGTACTGGTGCCAGATTTTGCATAATAATATTGCCAGTTGTTTGTGACAATATTTGTGACAATCTTCTTTTCAGTTCTCATTAAAAAATAAATGCCTTTTAGTGATTTATTGACTTAGTTGGGTTTTACAAACTCTGTAGTTTTTATAATCTGTTTTATCTTAAATAAATTGTAAAGGTATTTCAGTTTTGATGTGTCATAATTAAGCAAAGGCTGTAATACAGACATCTAGCAGATTTTTCCCCTCCACCCTCAAAACACCTTCTGCTTACACTGATCCTTCTCATACAATAAATCTAAAGTAGTTTAAATCTAAAGTAGTGTTTATTAACAAACTGCTGTTTCTTGCAGGCAATTTCTGGATGTCTGTAATCTGATCCAATATGAAAGAGCTGCTGTAGTTGTTTGTCTCCAGTGCCAGAAGCTTATATGTAGTTTTGAGACAAGCCATTCTGTTGAGCACCTAAACACAACCTAGATGAAGATAATTATTATTTGGATATGTCCTAATCATTTTTTGGGGACTACAGTATCAACACAAGTGAATATACCCAAGTGAATATATCCAATAATCACTTCTGCAATACTGTCAATATTTTCATCCTGATTAAAAAAAAAAAATTGGTGGCAGCCACTCAGCTCCTCCTAACTTTTCCACCACCAATGAACTTAAAACTCTTAAAACTGATTTACTGAAACAGGAACAGGAAACTTAGACAGGAAAATTACCATAGCAATATTTTGTTTTTCCGAGTACCATTACAAACATGTTGCTGAAATCCTGAGAGAGCGCAATCCGTGATATAAATGCATCAGGTTTTGCAGATGGACACAGTCAGCTATTCGTGAAGCAGCTTTACATGCATCCCCAGCTAGAATTTTTTTTGTTTTTTTGGTACAACATTCACAGAATGTTCTTTTAAAAGGCAAGACGATATTCTTTAAAAACATTTTAAAAATGTGTAGTGATAACATTGTTTGAAAATTATTCACTAATGTTCTTTCGAAGTTTTCAGCGGGTAGTTTTATTTTCATTCTCAGAATGTTCTTTTTAAAGATAGGATAACATTTTAGTGAAAACGTGGTTAGAACATTTTTCCTTAACATTCTGTTAAAGTTTTTTATAGGAAGTTTATTTTTTGTTCTTACAATTTTCTACTGATTGTGAAGATAACATCTTCTAAAAACATTATAAAAATGTTTTGTGATGATATATAAAACTTTATAAATAATATTGTTGTATTATGTTGAATGTTGGTAATGATTTTGGGGGAACCTAGTTTTTGGGGCCTCCCAGAATGTATATGCTTCTGTCATCTCAGACCTCAGTAATGTCATTATAACGTTTTCCTATGTTTCCTGCTAGCTGGGTCCCCACTGGGTATAATGTATACAGCACAGATGAAAATATTCCCATTCCCTTTCTTCAGGTCTCTGTCATTCTCTTTTTATGTTCATCTCTGACTCCTCTCGTCTCCTTTTTATTCAATCCTCTACTCTCTGCTTTACATGTTTCTCCTTTGTGGTGTCAGACTCACATTGCCTTCTTTCCACTAATCACTTCTCTTCCTGTTGTTAATGAAGCTACTGACACTCTCTGCTTCACTTAAACATTCTTCTCATGACAATATTGGTCCTTTCCTCTCCAGTCCAGCATGTTACACACTCCAGTCTGGATCACAGATGCTTTTCAGAAACACCAATCAAGTTCAGAGCTGCTGAGAGGACAAGACACAAGACCAAGCTGACCTGAGCAAGTATCAGTCTCTCCTGTCACCTTTTTCCTCTAGTCTTTCTGCTGCCAAGGTCTCTAACTACCAGAACAAAATCAGTAACACCTCAGACACCTGAAAACTATTCACAACATTCTCTCTACTCTATCCTCCTCCTCCACCTTCTTCCACTTCTTCGCTGACAGCTGATAATTTTGCCACTTATTTCACTGATAAAGTGTGAACCACCATCAACTCGTTCTCTACAACGGTGACTTACAACCAACCTCCACTCACACATATTATTGTCACAACACGTGAGGAAAGGCGCAACACAAAGATGATATGCAATGAAAAGTCTTTAATATAATCCACACAGGTAAATCCACAAAAGGAAGACAGGTACAGGTACACACATACTCATTGAGAAGACCGGACAACAAACACTGAACTGAAGGCAACTTATAAAGATTGGCAAATGATAGACAGACAGGTGCAGGTGATTAACTAATAATGACAACAACAAGGACAGGAACAGGAACACCATATATGAGCACATGAGGGGAAAACCAATACAAAAAGTCCAGGGATGTGACAATTATACTCTTTCTTTCTTTCTCTCACCTCATGGAGACCAATGTCTCAAAATTTCTCTTTGCCAACCATCCTACAGCCTTGTAAAATTGTCAAATTAGGGTAAAATAAATAAATAAATAAATAAACGCATATAATCATTTGCTTTCCTTGAGAACAAAAAAAGGAAAATTTGCACATTTCTGTTGAATTGTATATGTGTAACTGCGTTTGTGGTTCTGATTATTATAAACTGGTAAATCTGGTAAATCACAAGGCCTTGTGTTATACTACGTATATGTATATAATACTTTGAGCCATTGTTATTTGATTTGGAAAGCTTATGGGACTAAGCTTATTTTTATTGTGATAAATTGCTGTAGTTGGAAGGGAGATTTTAGTTTTGACAGCTGAGCACCTGAACAGAGAAAGGACTACTGGAGTAGAAGCTTGGAGGAAAGCAGCTCAAATTGAGAGCAAAAAAATCAGCTGCTTCTGGAAATTTACCTGTTGTTGGACCTGTTTCCTAAATACTTTTATCTTTTATACTTTAATCATTTTCTCCATTATTAGGTTATTTGTTTAAGGATTACCTCTTGCTTGTGATCTGGACATTAAGTTTGAAGGATTTTGCTAATAAACCTTGAATGTTATCCTGCTTATGCATGTCTCTGTTTTTATGGGAGAAGCATTTATTTATTTATTTGCATTTTCAAAACACAGTCAGTTATCTGGACTCGGAGGTAGTTATTGGTTTACTGATGTTAGCAAGCTTGTTACAGCCTGTTCCAAGCAGACTCATGGTAACCCCACTTTTAAAAACTACAGTTGAAAACTACAGAACAATCTTTCTCATTTCTGTCAAAAACCCTTAAAAGAATTGTTCAATCACCCCTCTGCTTTTCTCTCACATGACTTACTTGAAAACAACCAGTCTGGTTTCAAAAGCAGACACTACTAAGAGATGTCCTGCTTTCTATTGCTGGCAAGATTAAACTCAAAATCATCCATCCTCAACCTATTGGACTGCTGTCTTTGACACTGTAAACCACCATCCTCCTGTCCACCCTTTCCGACTTGGCATCACATGTACGGTACTTTGATGGCTTCAATCTCACCTTACAAACAGACTGTTAAAGGCAACTCAGTCTCTGTAACACAGCAGTCTTGTCTTCAGTCAAGCGAGGACTCACATCACACCCCTCCTGATCTTACGTCAGAATCAAAATTCAAAGGGCTTTTACTGAAAAGAATGAAAGGGCTTTAATACTGGCTTTCGGGACTACTGCTGGAACCACACCTTCCTACCTTAATATGGAGTGTATTAGGAGGGTGCAGTTACAGCAGCAAGTGTTTTCTCAAAACATTCCTTTACTTTAAAGAGTTTTCAATTTTAACTTCAGCCCATAGCACTTGGTTCCAAAAGGACTCCGGATTTTTTTTTTCCATTACATTCATTAAATCTCTAAAATAAGTGTGTACTTGGAAGTCTGTTCTACTGTTACTAAATTTATTTCTGCACATTTTAAATGAAATTATGTATTTAATTAATGTCTTTCTTGAATTTGGTAAATACAATACTATTCATATCCAGATCCAAGATGTTATGATTGTCTTTTTGTGTAAAACATAATATTCATGAGATTAAAAAACAAAACAAAGCAAAAAACTTAAAGCCTTCGCCATGCTAATAACCCCCATCCTCAAAGCTGTCTTTGTAACAATTCTTTGCCAACACATAATCATAAAATCTTCAAATGATTACTGTTCAAAACTAGTGAAGTATCAGTCTCTCTTCATAAGTGAACTGTTTATATGAGCTTGATTTTCTCACTAAACAGGATTGGCAGCTTTTGTTGTTAGAAGTGAAAGTATTTTTAAAGTTTTACTGTGTGCCATTTTACATCAGAGCATAAAACGATTATTTAGATAAGAAAAACCAAGCAACAGTATATTAATATTTCTAGTTTCCTTGGCAGGAATATTCAGTATGTGATGGGAACCACAAACATATAGAACCTGTGAGTTAGTGAGGTGAGCTGCTTTCAAGTGACCTCCTTATTAAAATTTTAAGTTTGGTAAAAACTATTTGAATTAACAAAAAATAATCATGGGCAGTATTGTAACTTTTTTTTTCATTAACTTCTGTAAAGAAGGATAGATTTTGTTTACAAAACATTGAATAACTATTTTACAGTTTGATTAGCTATTTCACATTTATTTATTTCAATAAAAATATGGGGAACTATTTTATTTTCTTTCTTTATTTATTTTGTAAACTTGTAATTTAAAAGTCAATCAGAAATTAAATCCTTACTCTTAAGACGTAGCTGTGCAGCACCGTGAAGACTGAATGAATCATGGAGGACAAAGAATCCAGCGATGAAGAGTTTTCTCCAGGATGCAGGTAGACAAACGTTTTTAATATAATCTTAATTTTATGCAAAAAAAAAAAAAAGTAAATGTAAATGTATTCAAAATGTGTGCTTGTCAGTGTTGGTAAGATCTATGTTGTTGTTTTTTATGTTATGTTGTTGTTGTACATTTGATTTGCAAAATCAGTTAAATTAATTCTTGTCTCTATTTAATTATCTCTGCTTTAAACTGTTGTATATCATATTAAACTCAATTCCACAGGAAGAGATCACACACAGAGTCCAGCTGTGTGTCCATAAAGAGTGACAGATATGTGGAAACACCACCAAAATTTGAGGGAAGACACGCATCATCTGATCTGAGGTACAACATTTCTGTCTAGATAGACAGTAAAATAAAAACGCCAGTATAAAAATGAAAAAGGCAAAAGTGATAGATGACATTATGCTGTAATGTGTTGTTTTATTATTTCAGTCAAAGCTCTCAACTGGTTCAAAGCAGATTTAAATCAAATCTGCTGAAGAAGTTTCAGTGTCTGTATGAGGGAACAGCAAAGCATGGAAACCCAACACTCCTGAATAAGATCTACACCGAGCTCTACATCACAGAGAGTGAAAGTGGAGAGATCAGATGACACAGTAGCTACTGCAGGCCTACAATTGCTGCCACAAACAGCATTAATGTAGTAGCGTACGGTTAATTTAGCATCCTGACCTGATCGCAATCATAACCCTCTTCTGTGGTCTTTCCAACACTGTGAAAAATACCATTGCTGTATGTGAAAGAAAAGGCAATTAAGATTTGCATGTTTTAGTATTTTTTTTTTTAAGTTCTTTCAATTACATGCTACTTAAGAAGCGAAATTGTGTACATTTGGTTAATGCTTTAAATAGGATTGCCAGGAAGTGCCATGCACAGACATGTTGAGGGGCAGTTGCTTAAACCAAGAAAAGGGATCTGTGCCTGACCTTATTGAATATGCATTTGTAGGAGTTTCCCTTTCAGACGCAAAATTTATGGGAGGACAGTATTAAAATCAACACAATTTACTAACAATGCTAATCAAATTATTGGTATTTGCACCATAATTTAACGCCTAAAAATAGCATGTCTTAAAACAGTCGCTAATTTGTGCTGCTCTTGGTAGATTGTGCTGGTCATTATGGAAATGATCTGGCTGTGTCTGTGTTCTTTAATGTGTGCATTGTCAGTAAATCACACGCAGAATTTTGCCCTCCCATCTGCGCTTTTATGGAATTGCACTCTTAAGCTAATTTGCCCTGTTTAGTAAATCACTCCATTTTTATTGAATTGTTGTATAAGATCAATATCACATTTGAAATTTTACTATTCAAGAAAAAAAAAAAACACCTCTCTTGCTTGTTGTGATATCTACATTTTGCTTCAATTTTGGTAGCATTTTTGCCCTAGTTAATTTTCAACCCTGGTCTTTATTGTATCTGTTTTAAGTACCCCTGCTTCGGAATCACTGCTTTACACTGTTATTAATAGAAACATGACATACTGAATTGATTATTCAGATGTTGAAAAATAAATTACTTCATTCATTTTGATAGGAATAAATGTCTACTGCAAAAGAATAGTGCATTTTTATGTCCCAAACTGCTGAGTTCTGTGTGGACATGTCCTGTAATAACAAGGCTTAAAGAGCTTGTGTAGGTCTATCATTTACAGCCCATAATGACAATATACACCAATCCATTTTTTGCTTGCACACCAATTCCGCAGACATTTATTTAATCATGACAAAATAATGATCATGATGTGATCATTTTGTGTTAATGTACAATTAAATTTGCTGCACTGGGAATTGTAGATCGCAGAGGTCAATGTGAGACGATGGAAGAATTTGATATGAAGGGGGTTGTTTGTGTGTGCTTTACTGTCTGTATTAATTACAATTTAGTTTTTATGAATTAAATTTTAATTTAATTGCATCTGGTTCAGTTCAACATTCATGTTCTTTAATCTCTACAGGTTGAATGATTGTGGTGTCACAGATGAAGGTTGTGCTGCTCTGGCTTCAGCTCTGACATCAAATCCCCCACTCCTGAGACAACTGGATCTGTCACTGAATGAACTAGGAGACTCAGGACTGAAACTGCTGTCTAATGGACTGAAGGATCCTCACTGTAAACTGGAAACACTGCAGTAAGATCGCATAAAATAGTCAGAATGTTCATTCTTATTATACTACGATAAATGAACGATATACAAAAAATACAAAATTAAAACAAAAACATAAAAAAATACTTAAAAGTGTCCTGTCAGGTAACTGAAGATAATCTTTTTTAATCTTCATTAGGTTCTTTACAAAGTGTCTAAGTCTGACTTCATTTTACTTCATTTATAATAGCATACATGCGATTGGATGGTACATAAAAAGATTTAAAGATTGTGATATTTCATATGGTATATATGAATTTAACTCTCAAATACCCATGTAGAAGTGGGCCTAAACCATAGACTGGACCTATTAATTATGTTGTGGACTAAGTCTTTCTTTCTAATTGTGAAGTTCCTGCTTATCTGAGCTGTAGATCCTTAACTGAGAGACTGATGAGTGCCATTGTTCTCTACAGGCTGAATCATTGTGGTGTCACAGATGAAGGTTGTGCTGCTCTGGCTTCAGCTCTGAGATCAAACCCCTCACACCTGAGAAAACTGACTCTTGCTAGAACTACAAGACAGAAGAGTGAAACTGCTCTCTGATGGACTGAAAGATCCTCTCTGTGAACTAGAGAAACTAAGGTATGATTGTATTAATGTCAAAATCTTTATTCTCCTACTGCTAGGATTAATGAATGATAGAATAAAACAAAAACAAAGAAAACACTTCAAAGTGTCCTGTCAGGTAACTAAAGATGATGTTTTTATATCTTCATTAGGTTCTTTACAAGGTGTCTGAGTCTGACATAATTTTACTTATATTTTTATGATAGTATACATGTGAATGGATGATACATAAAAAGATTTAAAGCTTATTATATGGTAAAATTGAAATTAACTCCCAAATGCCTATGTAGAAGTGGGTCTGAAACTTTTGGATTTGTTCATCATAATCACGTTCCAAACCCATAAATCCTTCGTTCATTTTTGGAACACAATTTAAGATATTTTTGATGAAATCCAAGAGCTTTCTGACCCTCCATACACAGCAAGGGTACTACTACGATCAAGGCACAGAAGCATAGTAAGGACATCATTAAAATGGTCTATGTGACATCAGTGGTTCAACCGTAATGTTTTCAAAGCAAAAAGAAAACTTTTTGTGTGCAAAGAAAATGAAAAAAATGACTTTATCCAACAATTCTTCCCCTCTGCATATGCGCCATTATAGAAAGTATCACAACCCATGTGTGTACATCAGCATCACCACACTCATGCATCTTTTGAACCACTGATGTCACGTGGACCATGTGCTTACTACATTTCTGTGCCTTGACCATGGTAGTACCCTTGCTGTCTATGGAGGGTCAGAGATCTCTTGAATTTCATCAAAAATATCTTAATCTGTATTCCAAACATGAACAAAGGTCTTATGGGTTTGAAATGACATGGGGGTGAGTAATTACTGACAGAATTTTCATTTTTGGGTCAATTATCCCATTAAGTCTCTATTTCTGATTGTAAAGACCTGTTTATCTGAGCTGTAGATCCTGAACTGAGAGACTGAAGAGTGTCATTGTTCTCTACAGGTTGAGTTATTGTGGAGTCACAGATGAAGGTTGTGCTGCTCTGGCTTCAGCTCTGAGATCAAACCCCTCACACCTGAGAGAACTGAATCTGTCTGAAAATAAACTAGGAGACTCAGGACTGAAACTGCTCTCTGATGCATTGAAGGATCCTCACTGTGAACTGAAGACACTGTGGTAAGATTTTATAAATTAAAGATGATGTTGTTTTAACCTACATTTTATTAAAAGTTTTTTTTTGACAATTTTAACTGTTTTCATACAGAAGTGTTTAGGATTTTGGAGTACATTTTAAAAAATAGAAAGGTCCTGTGATACTGAAATTAATTCCTTCAAGCACCATGTAGAATCTGGTCTGCTTCTTAGCTTGTTTTATTGTCTTTCTAATCAATTCCAAATGCTGCAAAAGAGAGGCACTTCTGTGAACAATCTAACACCTTTGTTTATATTTTTGTGTCAAGCACACAAGAAGCAATGAAGGTTTATTGAGATTTAATATTAAACTACTGTATGTAATACTGAATATAATATGTGCAATAATGTATTGGGGAAATATTTGCTAGTCTTCATAATGCCTGATTTTACCAGTAGATTTAAATACACACATATTACTAGATATGCGTTTTTTTAATGTTTCAAATTGATATGATCACTGACATAAAATTTGAAATAAAAAAATCAAAACCATTACAACAATAGACAATAACATAATTGTTAAATTGTAAAAACATTAAATAATAATTAAAAACATATAAAATGTACATTACAGCATACATTTCAATGATCAAGAGGGCACTGCAAACTTCAGATTTTTAAACTTTTACTAATCACTTCTAGTAAAAAGTTGAGGAGTGGCCACTCAACTGAAACTGCATTACTGTCAGTCACTGAAGCCTTGCGGATTGCAAAAGCTGATTCCAGATCATCAGTACTCATTTTGCTGGATCTTTCTGCTGCTTTTGACACAGTGAATCATCAGATCCTCCTGTCCACCCTCTCTTCACTGGGTATCACAGGGATTCCACTTCGCTGGTTTGAATCCTATCTCACAGGTAGGTCCTTCAGGGTGGCCTGGGGAGGGGAGGTATCCAAAGTACATCATCTGGCCACTGGGGTTCCTCAGGGACCAGTTCTTGGACCCCTCCTCTTCTCCATTTACACTACATCACTGGGGCCCATCATACAGGCACATGGCTTCTCTTACCACTGCTATGCTGATGACACA
>JAHKKF010479252.1:0-13142 GCA_019740295.1 Labeo calbasu | reverse complement strand
TGCAGTACATTGAAAGTATCCGACAACTGTAATTTTCAATCTAAACACATTACAGTAGCCTTTACAGTCTTTTCAAATATAGGCTAATACAGTGTAAATAACGGCATTGTTTAAAAAGCTTGTGATAGCCTGTTGTTGTCGGTGCATAGTTTTTAAAGCTTATTAATGTCAAGAATACTTTGATATTAGTGACAGTTAAATTTATTTTGTCAGGATTAGCAGACTAAATAAACTGATTAGTGACATGGTTGTCATCTGTGAGGAAATTAGATTCTACAGTGCTGCAGATTTGTAGCTTTAAAAGGGCAGTGATATGTATGCAGTATGAAAATCCAGCATTGCCATTACACGAATAAATTCCATTTTAAAATATGTTCAAATAGAAAACAGTTATTTTAAATTGTAATATTATTTCGCAATATTACGTTTTACTGTTTTTCAATCCAAAAAATACATAATAGACTTAACAAAACTAACAAAAGTAGATATTCTTTTATAGAATATCTCATTCTATAAAAGACAAAAGAGGAACTATTTTAGACACGTTTTGCAATGGAGGGAAAACTACATCATATTGTGAACTGCATTTTATTTCCAGCATTAAAACACTTTTGTTCTGATGTTCAAACCTGATGAGATTTTACAGGTTCACAAACTCCATTATGCCAAAGACTTGTGTTGAATAATGAAGTTTGGTGTTTGAATATCAGGATACAGTCAGAAAATTGATATGTAATTGAGTTGTACATTATAGCACTCTGTAGACATATTTTCTAAAATAAAATATAATGTTTGTTTTTTTTTTCCTCTGAGAGGAGTACAGCACAATGCTGTTAATTTGACTTCCCTTGTGATGGATTTTCATCATGAAAATAGTATGACTATTTTCTTGTTCAATTATGAAAATAGTAAAAGAAAAGAATAAAAAAAATCAGATTATGTTTTTTGACATTTTTTACACAGTCTGAATATGAATTATGGAGAATATGATATTTCATCAGATTTCCTCATTCTTGCTAAACAACATTTTTACCTTGTATGAGAAGTACACAACTACGATTGCCTTTTTTTTAACAATACTGTTGTGCATTTTTGAGCATTTTACTGTGTAGATTTGTATGCTTTGCCAGTAGGAAGAAATTTGCTTTTAATGCTTTTAATGCTTTATTTTAATGCTTTTGGAAATGGGTAATTGGCACAGAATATTTCCAGAACTACTTTTTATTGTATCTATCTATCTATCTATCTATCTATCTATCTATATCTATATATATCTATATCTATCTATCTATCTATATATATATATATAAGAAATTAAACCATATATATATAAGAAATTAAACCATTACCACTTTTATTCTTTTATTTTTGGATTATCTTGGCCCTCATTGCAATCTCACCTGCTCATCCTTGCTCAATTAGCCATGTTACAAAACTGAAATTACACTATTTATAACATCCCTCTTTCCATATTGGTGTCCCGGCACTCAAAGTGAACCAAGAGTATGTTAAGGAGCTGTTAATTAACATTGCAATTCCCTGAGTGTATGTAACGCTAACTGGACCTGAGCACAGTAAATTATAACTAGTGAGCCTTTTACAGAGCATGTGAAGCCCCCACTGCCTTGACTTGATTGACAACCAGGTTTTATTTGATGACTTCAGCACACTTGCCGTGTAGGAATGTGCGTCCACCGCTGGCAGCCAGTCTCTGTTTTGTTAACTACAGGCAGTGTGTCGTTTGGGACGCTGAAGTGCAGAGTGCTGCGACTGTGGGAGTGAGGTTACAGAAAGACGTCAAAACCATCCCAGCAGTCCTTTATTACCAGCAACAACATTTGAAATGAGGTGTTGGTTTTCATTTGTTTTAATTTTCTCCAAATGTCAGGCACCTCATGCTAATGCGGACATTCACAATGCTGCTAGGTGTGATGTACGTCAAAACAAGAAGCATATTTTTGGCAAAGAAAGGATTACGAGCTGTAGTGTGAAAAGATGAGCATAGATTTTTCTGTCCAAGCATAAGTGAGAGGGAAATTTGACCTAATGAAATCCATGCCTATAAATAAACATTACTTATAAAGTGTGTCAAATAGTGGCAAGATGCTTACATTTTCTCACCACCAAGTTTCAGCTAACAAATGCAAAATAAATTTAGCATTAACCTTTTGCTCTGTGTTGAAAACTCTTGTTCTGTTTCGGGAGCTGTTGAAATACCCCTGTTGTGTAAGTGTTTTACGCAGTTGTTTAGACAATAAAAACTCATGTCAGTTTTAAGCTTTTGTTCCAATCACGTCCTGAAACTTCCCTGATTATCCTTCCATACGTTGCAGCATGAGGCAGCAGGATGCAGTGGGCCCTCGCTCCAACCTGCGTTATAAAACATGACGCTCCCTATCCGGCCCTTAATCGCCTGTGGTCTTAATGGCTGATATCAGTCATCTCAGCCTCATGTTGCACCAAAAGGAAACGGCTCTTAATTCTTCTTCAGCTCTAAATGCTCTAACTCTCATGTCAGCTAAAACCATTAAACCTACTCCCAGAGCCGCCCGGAGAGGAAACCATAGGAAAGCAGGCGCACATGAGCCGGGCCTGATTGTATTTATTAATTAGACGATTTGTTTTTACATGTCAGCTAAGCACTTTATTTCACACTCCGCTGTGTAATTCGGTTCATCATTCTGAAGGATGAACGTAATATATGCTGAATAACTCCTCCAGACTCCTCAAGCGCTCATATTTTTTTTTTTATAATTTAGTATATTTTGGCTCTAAAGTTGTGTAGAGTAATGCTGCACTGTGAAAAATTATTTTTCAAGTTAATGAGATAATTGGAGAACATTTTTCTAGAAAACACTATTTCAGGCTTTCTACTTTGTAATTATTTCCCTTATGAAAATTGACCATGGTTTTACTACAAATAAAACCAAAAAAACATGGTTACTATTAACAAATTAGCCATTATTTTTTCGTAAGGGTTGTAGGGGTTTCTTGATTCATCGATTCGAGTACTTATTTAAAAAAAGTCTTCAACTGCAGTTTGCCCTTGTCGAGTAGGCAAAATACCGGAAGTGGCGCATTCCATGGACGGGAATCCATAAAACGCATTAGACCATTTTCCAAGGCTGTATGATATATTAAACCCATTTGAAAATCATAATAAAGCATAATGCCATTGTGATTTCATCAGATTTGTAAGATAAATCATTTAGAAACCTACGCAAACACAGGAGAATACATGAATAGCTTTCTCAAAATGCTGTTAATCGCGATTTCAAAAGAAAAGCTCAAACTTTCACAATGTCCACATATTCAAGAAATTACGGTAGCTGCAGCTTTTCTGCCATAAAGAAATGGCCAAATAATAAAGATTAAGTGGCCATTTTAATTAAATGTCTGTTCAATTTTAAACAAGGATTAACGTTAGATTGGCGCAGTAAAGTGTAAAAACAGTCGTCAGGCCGTTGGCGCCCTCTGCAGTCATTTGTTATAATGTACATTAGTTCTCTTTATAATACATTATGTATTTTAACTGTTAAGTTCAGTAAAACCAAATGATTACTTGCTTATTTTAACTAATCTTCAAAATAACTGATCGTTTACCAAAATAATTGTTAGTGACAGCCCTAATTATTTGTGAGGTTTACCAGCAATTTCTGAGTGAAAATTATGTTTTGTCAGTTTTTTTCAGTGTGGACTTTTGCGCTACACCCTATAGACTTACGGTTGCAGAAAATCTGATGTAGATAATTGAATTGCACCCACTATCTGGTATCAAGCTTCTGGGTTCTGTACAAACTAACAGTCAGCGCTGGAGGAAATTAGAGGGAACAAGGAAAAAATCTCTGGCTCTGGAGTTCCTGAGTGTTACCATAATTACACATTGATAAATTTATGAGGTGTGTGCAGGTTATTTCTGCTTCGTTGTGACTTTTATGTGTTTAATTTGTCATTAGTACGCTAGCGCCTCCACTTTTTCCTGCCGAGGCTCAAAAAGGGGAAAAAAGAGGCCGAAGTGGCTTTGTCCTTTATTTGCTTAGTGTAGCTTATATAGAGTGTCCAAATATCGCAATATAAGCCATGCAAGACATTTATCATTTTCCGTGCCAGGCGTTGGGTTTTGGTTTGAGATTTCGGCAGGCTTTTCTGTGTAGCTTGCAAATAATTATATTTCATGTCAGACTAAGCGTAACCTATCTTTTAATATGTAATGCGATCAGCAGAGGGAGGATTGTAGCGAAACAAAAGCGATTGGTCCTAAACGGTTCAGGGTTTGGCCTCCAAGCCGCAGTCCGTAGTGGAGCGGCTGTCCCGTCCTGGTTATTTTTGGAGCACGGTGCGGCCCTTTCTGCTGGGAGCGCTGTTTTTGAAGGGACTCCAGCCCCATTAATCAGGCCGGGGACCCCACGGTGTGAGAGGGCCCCCAGCCCTGGCTCTCCACACTGCGTGTTTCTGTTCCTCTCCCTGCGCTCTCTGCACAGTGTGAAGCGTAGAGGAACCTCATCAATCTCACCTGTCCGAAACGTCAACCGCAGATTTAATCAAACGCTCCGTCTCCTGCCCCCCTGCCACCTCCTGTACGCCGCCCTCCTCCCCACAAAATACCTCTTCTTTTGCTCTGTCTCCTGCTCATTCTTTCACTGCTCTTTTGGCTTTGTCACTCATGCTTTCTCTAATGTGTTTTCCCCTCGATTCGGGTTCCTGTTTTATTTTCGGCCATTCGCACTTCACTTCAAGCTGAGTGTGTTTCGCTACAGCAAAAACACACATTCCCCACCGTCTCGGGCAGGGGAAGGTGCATAAAAATTATTTTCTGCTGTACACTTCACCAAAGCAGGGCTTTGTTGCTAGCCCAGCGGAGAGTGGCAGGATTAAGGCATGTGTTTCTGCTGTTCAGCGTGATGTCTGTTTTAATAGGGTGAGTAAGGCAATGCTGATAGACACCGTAACAGTAGGTTCTGTGTGTCTGAAGCTTAGTGGGGGACAAATGGACTGGGGCGGGAGGGTCAGAGGTGCCGTTCAGAACTGGCCTCGCGCTCCCTCTCTGATATCAGCTCCTGTGGAGAGCTTCTCCACATTTACTGAGCTGCTGATGCTTTCCTGCAGAACCATAAAGAGTGGTGAAAGGCCGTGTTGGAATTGGCAGGCAAAGATGGGTGTCTCTGCCAGGATGTTCCAGCTATGTGTGTCTGTTTTGTCAAGGTCTTGATGGCTCTTTAGGGTCCTTATCGTTTCTTTGCGCATAGTACTGATTTTGAGTTTGAACTAACTTTGTATGTCATTAAAGAGCTCAAATCAGAGAACTTAATTAAATCTGAATAGCCAGTTGCATGCTCACTGTGCCAGTTTTACATTGGACATCAAGTGGAGACCCCATGCTGTGCCTAAACGCGTGTGAATACCCTAAAATCAAACACTGAAATTAATTCATTGTTATTTATTTATTCTTTTATATAGTATGTGGGTGTTTGCCTAATTTAGCTAGCTTTTATCAAGTGATGGATAAAAAAACAAAATGTTGATTTTGATTAGATACACAGCTTTTGACATGAGTGTTTTAAAAGCTGATGAGTGAATTATTTGATTATTTGCATGTTGGGTGATTCCATGTCAAATCTTCCAAATTTCTAAAGTTTCCCCGGCTCGAATGTTTGATTTTGCTAATATTTTTTCTGAGGAAAGATAGGCATGTACAGTGATGAAAGCCAAAATATTAAATGTCATGGATGAATATTTACAGAGTAATCCACTATTTTGTAGAGGTGGGTCAAAATGGCAATTTTTACCTGAGATTCAGAACCAAATTGAAAGAGGGTAAAAATGATTTTAGAAAGATGGCAGCCTCATAATGTTATTTTTACTCAGAGATTGGTAGGTCTTTTTTTTACTCTTTTTTTAGTAAAATCTGTTGACTTTAGCAGTCTTTGTTGCATTATGTGTTAATGATTACCATTAAAAAAATGGGGAAACAGCACTTTTCAAGTTTTTTTTTCTCCAAAGTTTGCATGCCTGTAACTGAGTATTAAAGATATCTTAATGCCCTTTTAGATATTGGGTCCCAACAAACTTTCCTTTCGGCATCTTCATTTTTAAGGCCCTATGTGGTTCAGTTCCAAAGATATTGGAATGTCAGTATGGCTCCACGCTGTAAAAAAAAAAAGCTTAAAAAAAAGTAAGTGTTCGTTCTGCCTTAAAATTTTAAGTTTACTCAACTCAAATATCCATGTTTTTATGTAGTACAACTTAACATTTCGTGTTGACTAAACTTATAATTTTAAGGCAGCACGAACACGTACTTTTTTTTTTAAGTTGAAACAACTTTTCTTTTCTTTTTTTCTTTTTTTAACAGTGCAGCAACAAATCGTTAGAAATGTTTTCTAACAAAATTGCAAAATTGGAGCCAGGGACCTCTGGTTGAGTTGACACGGAATGACCCTGTTATAATTTGTATTTATCAGTGTTTTTTCAAACATATTAGATGTGAAAACAATAATCTTACATTTTGCAAAGTACCATGTTCCAGACAGGATTTGTTGTGAGAAATAGTTTTTTAAGCCAGGGGTTTTCAAATATATATTTTATTTGCAGTTATTCCATTTGTAAAATAAAGGATTACATTACATTACATACATTAACATGGATGCTGTCTAACATCTGTGTGACATGAGGATTACTTATTCTAAATGCTAATGCTAAATTAAATAATAAAAAAAAGGTGCTTGTATTTTTTTTATTTTTTTATTTATGGTATCAACACAGCCAAATAAATTGTCATATGTATGTAGACTGGACATATAAATTAAACATAAATGAAGATTATTGCGATTATTTCGCTGATTATAAATGTCCCTATCAATGTTAAAACCATAGCTACACCTTAATAAATAATGAAGAATGGCACTGAAATGAGCATTTCTTAAATTACTATGTAATGTACCTCCTGAAGGGTTGGATACACAGCCTTTGATGTCCAAAATCCCATTGACCTCCACTTACCACCAGTACAGCCTGTGAAACCAGTATTATTCATGCACTGTATTTGGTTGTTTCTAGATTTACTTAATCCCGCACCAACTGGAACACACACAGATAGACTTACAATTAAATACTCCTACAAAGTGCCTACATGAGTGTAAGAACAGGGGTTGTAGATGTACTATGTAACCCTATCAGCTTGTGCACACACACATACAGTTTAATGTCTACTCCATATGGTAGACCTCTAGGAATTCTTTGCTACTTTGCTGCACTGTTGTACAAAAGTTTTGCGTTTGTCAGTGCAAAAAAGTAGGAGAGAAGTTACTGCTCCTGCCAGGTGTCATCAAGAAGTGGTTGGTGCTGGTGGGACAGCAGAGGAGAACAAAAAGTTCCAGTAAAACAAAAGTTGAGTAGTTACTGCGGGTGAGAATGGAAGAGAGTTGTATGTCATTATTTCATTCGTAAAATGAAGGATTTTATTTCACTTGATACATTAGCATGGATGCTGTCTAACATCTGTGTGAGAAATAAGCATTGCTTATTTCTTGACGTGTTTGCTTTTACAATTTAGGGCCTTAAGGCTTGTACGTTTGAAATTGTTTTATAAGATCAAATGTACACTATATGAAAACATAGGCCTTTTCATTTGACCTTAGGCTAAAAAAAGGTAATTTTTTTTTTTTTAAATGATTATTTATGGCATCAACACAAGCCAAATTCTACATCAATCCTCGTATGTATATAGATCGAATGTATAAATCATACATATAAATGACTGTATTATATCACTGATTATAAAATGTCCCTATTAATATTAAAACCGTAGCTGCATCTTAATAAATAATAAAGAATGACACTGAAATGGGCATTTCTAAAGTTACTATGTAATGTACCTCCTGAATAAAATTCCCCCATCATCACGCCAACTGCCAAAAAAATTGATATAAAAAATCTGATTTTAGACATTCCTTCGGTAGATGGGAGGTGCGATAGGCTGATTATTCCTTCGGTAGTTGGGACTAGTGTTGTTTCAGCTTATGTGTGATTGTCTCAAATGACACCATTACCATGTCTGGATGGTTAATGGTCGGCCGGAGGGGAAGAGGGGAACAACGCAAGGTGAGAACACACATGAACCAGGCTCCGTTCTGCCCCAAATCACTTCTGACACCTCAGAGAGGCCCTGTGCATTCGGGCCACTGCACTGCAATTACTCACTCTGTAATGGCATAAATAGTCTGCTCCTTTCCTATAACTAGCTAATGACTTTGGATCGGTGATTCTATTCCCTTGGCTGTAGGCTTCCCTGAAGCCAGACTGATTTCAGATCAGCCATAGAATTCAGGCCTCGAAGTAAGTTTCCTCATACATACCCATGCAGGTGTTCACTGTGTTTTCTAGAAGTACAAATATTATTTGGCATTTTTAGTAAGTTGTATGAAAGAAGGCATATGGAAGTTTTGAATCTGAAGCCTTGGCCTGCTAGTAACACAATAGGGTTTAGAGGGCAAAAAAACCCTCTTATATTTTAAAATGACCCCTTTGTTTTATTTCTCCCAATCTTTAATATACTTTATAGGTTTATAGCATTGGACTGCTTTCTTCTGTTAGGACCACTACTGTGATTGTTATTCCACGACTATATCACTCTTAAAAGCTGCTATTGGCTGGCTGTGAACTGTGGAGTGTTTTCATTGGCTGTGGAGCAGTTCCGCTCTAGCACTCTCTCACCCGGTAGGGTGCTCTGTTAGTGTGAAACGTGCCTTGAATTTATCGCTTTGATAACATTCATAAAACTGCGTAGGGTGTCTCCTTTCTGCCTGTACGCACACCACCAACTTTCTTTGCCTCACTTTAATGCCCCCTTTGTTTCTACTATTATTGTTTGTCGTTCTTCTTTACAGATTTTCGTCTCTAACCTCTCTCTTTTTCTTACAGAGCCTTCCTAAAGGACAGGTTTTCTCAGGAATCCAGCCCACAGGTGTTCCTCACTTGGGGAACTATCTGGGAGCTTTAGAGAGCTGGGTGGCCCTGCAGGATGAGTACAGTACGGTCATGTACAGCATCGTTGACCTTCATTCCATCACCCAGCCTCAGGATCCTCAGATGCTCCGAGACAACATCCTGGATATGGCCGCCAGTCTGTTGGCCTGTGGCATAGACCCAACTCGCTCCATCCTTTTCCAGCAGTCTCAAGTGAGTCCTGCTTTGAAGACTTGCTTTCAAATAAACATGTACAGAGCCTTGCAAAAGTATTCATTCCCACATTTTCTTATGTTGCTGCCTTATGTGAAACTGCTTTAAATTAATACAATAAGTACAATAAGTATGCTTAACTCAGTACTTGGCTGAAGTATATTCACAGTATGGTGTGACAAGTTTTGCACATCAGCATTTGGCAATTATCTGCCATTCTTCTTCTCACCTCTTCACCACTCAAGCTCTGTCAGGTTGGATGGGGGCTGGCAGACATTTTCAGGTTTCTCCAGAAATATTTGATTGGGTTCAAGCCCAGGCTCTGGCTGGGCCACTCAAGGACATTCACAGAGTTGTCTATAAGCCACTCTTGCTGTGTGCTTAAGATTATTGTTCTGTTGGAAGGTGAACCTTCTGTCCAGTCTGAGGTTCTGAATGCTCTGGACTGGGTTTTCATTAAGGCTATCTCGATATTTTGGTGCACTGAGCTTTTCTTTTACTCTAATGAGTCCTTCAGTCCCTGCCGCTGAATAACAGCCCCACAGCATGAGGTTGCTACCACCACACCTTACTTTTGGGATGCTACTGTACAGGTAATAAGCAGTGCCTGCTTTCCTCTATACATGATGCTTGGAATTGAGGTTCATCAGACCAGAGAATCTTGTTTCTCACTGTCTGAGGGTCCATTAGGTGCTTTTTTGCAACTTCCAAGTGTGTTTTCATGTAGCTTGATGCAATTCTGTCTCTGAGCTCTACAGGTAGTTCTTCTGAACTCAGGACTTTTTTTTTGCTCTAATATGCATTTTCAACTGTTAGACCTTTTTTTAAGATGTGTGTGCCTTTCCAAACCATACCCATTCAATTGAACTTGCCACAGTTTAACTCTACTTGAAGTGTAATAACATCTACAAGCAATATGAAAGCTCCTGAGCTAAATTTCAGCTGTCCCAGATATGGGTATGAATACTTATGGAATAATTTAAGTTTTTTTTTTTTTTTTTTTTTTTTTTTAATAAATTTGCAAAAATGTTACAAACCTGTTTTTTGGTGTATTGAGAGTGTAGATTGAAAGTAATTTAAAGCAGTTAACATAAGGCAGCAACATAAAACATTAAAAAAAAAAAATAAAGGGGTATAAAAACTTTTGCAAGGCGCTGTATTAAATCACAATAATTAAGGATCGTTTAGCCTAACATGAGTATATGGTCGTCATTTACTCACCGTCATGTTGTTCCAAACCTGTATGACCTTGAATAAATCTGCTGCATTAAAAAAAGATATTTTAATGGACTGTTTTTGGTCACGCAATGAACGCCCATGGGGTCCAAAGCAGCACCTTCACTGTGAGGACATATCTTTTTTTGTCTTCCACATAAGAAAGAGAGTAATGCAGGTTTGGGACAATGTGAGGGTGAGTAAAGGATGACTTTTAATTTGGGATTAAAATATAATCGTAAACCGTAGATGCTACTAATATTATATTTATATATACTATAAGTGTGCACATCTTTGTTTAAACAATGTCCAAAAAATAAAAAAAGTACAAAATTCAAAGGCCCCTTTCAAATAACTTCATAAGTCTCATTCTAAATAGGCGTTGGGTCGTTTTATTGGGCTGAACTACTGGCAGTAAGCTAAAACATATTTTCCATTGCCAAATATTTATTTAATCGAGGCTAGCTTTAAAAGCTTATTTTACCAAACTGATTCCTATCTCTACAAATTCTCAGAATAGGGGAAAACACACAGATTCATTTTCACAGTTCACTTCAAAGTGACCACATGAAGTAGAAAGAAGAGGATAATAATAGATTTTACTGTACGCAGCAACTCGCTAGCTGTCCGGCACATTTTCTCTCGCATTGAGCAACTTTTGAAGGGTAACTGTAATAAGTGTGGACATGTTCTTCCTCTCAGCCACCTGATATGCTTTCAGCTGTGTGTGTTTGTGTGTGTTGTGCAGCAGAGTGTAAGTGTGTCGGGATTTTGGTGTTTTCTCACTGGAACTTTGCAGCGAGCATGCGAAAACCTGCACGCACGCACACACACACACTCCCCTGATTTCATTCCATTTTAACTTCATGCCACATATCTTGGCAGGACCGAAGACCTCCCATCGAACATACGAGCATAAGACTGTTCCACATGTGAAAATAATACCCTGGCCCAAAGAAAACACTTGACTTCATTGAAAAAATGGTGACAAGCTAAAATCAATCGGATCTTAAGTACAGGGCTTTGTCTTGTAGCTATATGTGTGATTTTGGGATGTATTGCAGTAGAATCTCTTTTACCAGAATAACATCCACACAACAGGGAGATTTATGTGTGCGTTTCTGGCAGACTTGCGTAATTGAACTCAGTGCGTAAATCTAAACAAATATGACCCTTTTTCACACTTAAGTGTGTGTCTGAGGAAAAATCAGTTTATATTTAATGCTCTATTGTTTCACTTACTATTTCTGGGTCTTAGTTAATTGCACAAATCTGACATATGAAGTCATCTGAGATAACCACCACCACCATATCGGATATTCTGCCGCGATCCCTCAGTCGTCTTCATATCCGCTGTCTTACCCTCACACGTAGATTAGCTAGCTGTAATAAATATCTCTTTCAGCACTGTGCCATAAAATGACTTTTTATGTTCGTTCCTCTCTGGGTTTACGTCAGATGCCTCAAAATCCTTTGGTGAGTATGAGAGATGGTGGCTGTGTTGCCAGCACCCATAAAGTTTAATTCTCTGAAGCAGAACGATTTTGAGAAGTGTTTTTTTTTTTTTTTTCAAATGTCTTCATATGTGTGTGCGCACACTTCTGGAGCTGTGCAGATTTCACAATGCCAATCAAATGAGCTCTTTCACATGGTTTTGTAACAAGAGAAGGACTAGTTTGAGTACTTGAGATAAAGAATAAATGTAGAAAGACCTTCACAGTGTGTCACTATGCACCTGTTGGGAGGTGAGGAATATCTTGTTCTCTTCACTGCCACACAGTGGCGCTACGAAGATGCCTAGTTTATGTGCCTAGTAGTGTCACCACTAGTGCTTGTCAATTAATTTGGTAGCATGAGGGTCTGTGGTAAGTGTCCACAATAAAAAGAGAAACAAAATTTTAATAATATAGTGTGACGGTTTTCTTAGAAATGTGCTCTTTCAGTTGTGAAAGACTTTTGAAGTTGAAACTAATTGATTCTATAAATATGGTGTAGCTATAACAAAATGTCTTGTAGGATTTACATTGTAACAATTTGCATGAACACATTTTAAGTAAATTTTACTGCTACTGCTCTGTGTAGTTATTATTGTAGTCTTATTGTCAAGTAAAAGCTACTTACCCAAGTTAAGTAAATTTAGCAAAGAAAATAAATAATTTTAGCTTGGCCAGTAAAAGTTTAAGTAATTTTTTTTTGTCAAAACTTACTTGGCAATACTTTGATTTTACTTAATATAGCACTGAATTAAACCAGGCTTTTAAAGTGTATGTGTTACTCAGAAACATCTAAATAAATAATACAGTACATACCATGTAGATGCCATATCTACATAATTAGTAATGCAACACTCAGCCTAACACAGAGACTTCAATACTTGGTACACAACACACTGTTAGATCGCTGTCTCCATGCCTAAACAATTAAGATCCAGCCCCGGACGCCAGATCCCGTCAGAAAATATCAGTTTGTCCAGTATCAGAACAACTCGTCAGCAGAGTAGTCTAATACCCAAACCTTGTTAACAGGAGGTCTTGTTTGGTACCCAAAATACCCCAAACACTATTAACAGTCTTCTATCAGCCAAGAAGTTAACTGAGGAAAAAGCCAATGAAAGTGAAGAGCAGAAGCAGGAGACGAAGTAAGGATGGTAAAAAAGGAGCAGAGTTTATTGAATAGTCTTTGTTGCATATGTCTCAATGCTCAGACTTCGTCTGAAGAACACAAATTCAACAAGTATTGTTATATCAAACTGA
>JAHKKF010479247.1:0-18440 GCA_019740295.1 Labeo calbasu | reverse complement strand
ATTAAAAACCACTGCATGGATTTTTATCATTATAGGGTAGATTTGTAGATACACTGCCAACACACATTAATGTTCAAACAACATGTAAAAGTGAACTTCGCATCCGATGACCACTTTAAATCAAATTTATGCTTTAAAAGTAGAGTAATCATAGCAGTTTTCATCCATAGACTGTCCATTTAAATGTCAGCATTTAACTATAAAATTGCGTCTTTGATGACAGTATTCTATAAAAATTATTTGCAGTCCGATTCTGACATTAAAAGGCGCATTTTTTTTTTTCTCTTATTTAATGGATTTTACCCATCTCCTCTTGTTACCAGTGTTTTTCTGACACCAGCTGCAAGTGACGTAACTGTGACGTTTACTACTAATGGGTCTATAGGGAAGGAAATACCAAAGCCAATAGAAGGCAAGCCTGCAACCTTTAGCCAAAAAAGCGTAACGGCTAAAGCTAACACTTCCAGTTTGGGAAAGGAGACCAGAGGCTGTATTCTTTGAATGAATGTCAATGGAGGAGAAGCTCCACCGTGCTAAACAAACAGCTTTGCGACCACCTATCACACTAAACAACATTATTGGATTGAACTATTTTAAGAGTTTACACCAAAAAAACAAAACAAAAAAAGAGAAATCACTCACTTCTTGCGAAAAGTGGGATTCAGCTTACGGCACTTCCCATTCATTCCTATGGTATCCGTAAATGTCTGGAATACTTTCCATGTTTATTAGTTTGATATCCTCACATTTTCCTCTTTCCTCAGACTAATTTTACAAAAATGTTACTATTTTTTACACATTTTTACCCAACAACTGTCCTGATAGCACAAGTGCATCTCAGAGACGTCTATTAGACATCTGCAACGTATTTTTTGCTCAACCAAATACAAAAATATAAAATATTCTGAAACAAAAATCAATAAAAATATAACTAATTAGATGCTTAGCCTGAAAACCTGAAGATTTGACTCACTTATACAAGTTTTAGTAAAAACAGTCTATAAATTGGTCGAGAACAGCGTAAAACAGTGTAAAATTGTTAACAATTAGCATAACCAACTTTGAACAGTTGGCATCTCTAAATGTTTTAAATGACTGACCACAAAATTAACATCAAGTAAATTGAAACGAAGAATAAGAAACCCAACATATGCAACCAGTGTTCGACCTCTAAGGCATTCGGTGAAAACCTCAGCACATTGTGTGAATACCATGGTAATCTTTCATCTCATACCGTGGTACTGCCAGGAACATTTTGAGTCGACAGGTTCATAGACATCCTGAGGCCTAAACAAAGAGTTTTGAGCAGTTCGGGTTGTGTTTTAACAGGTCCTCTAATTTTGTAGCGACAGACAGATCGAGAGATGAATGTAGAAATGAATGTGAAAGACCAGAAAAACTGTCTCATAAAAAAAGGAGACTCGTTTGGACCTGTTTTTCTAAACCTAGTTTTAACTCTATTACACAGCTCACATCCTAAACAAACATTCAATAGTATGCAACATCATTCACAGGGTTCTAAAGAAAACGGAAGAAAATTCAGTCTCATTGTTGGAGAAGCTTAAGAAAACACTTTAACTGCAAGTTTGCTACAGGCCTTAAAACAATGCGATTTCATTTTGGAAGACAGCAATGTGAATTTACACCAAATATATTGAATACAACATTAAAAAAAGCCCTAAAGAAATCACCAATGAATGGCAGTAATACAATCAACATTCAGAAACCGATTACATGAAGTGCAGCAACCGCAGGGAACACTGTTGAATGACTCAAATTAATGTGTTTCTTTTAATTAGTTCATTGAAATGAAGCAAATAGTTTTGCTAAAATGAATTAAGATATCTCAGAAAGGCATTTGATGAGACGGTCTCAACTTGTAAGGCTGCAAGCACAATTAAATGCAAAAAAACGTTGCATTTTGTCACTCCTACGTGTTGAGGAAAATAAAACTTATTATTGGAAAAACTGATGCAACATTTAGCTGAAGTCTTACAATAAGAACCAACACATCATGAACATTTGTAGTTTTATTGAAACTTATTACACAGACCAAACAAAGACAAACAGAACAAATGAAAACAAAACTGCAACAAACACATCTTGCATTTATCAGAAGCAAACTCACCTTAGTGTCACTGTACACAAATACAAACCGACAGGTAAAATGACGTTGACTGTACAATCTGAACTTATTCTCACACATTCTGTGACCCCATATGGAATATAAAACAGTTCACTTCATTTAAACAGTATTTCTGAGAGGTTAAATAACAGAACGGGGCCACAGTGCCGCCCACTGGTCAGGACGAGTAACTCTACATCTATTCCCAAAAAGAGTCCTAGAGGAACATTTCTGTGCCTGAACCAACACACAGACGAGTGAATAAGTTCAGGGTTTGGAGACGAAAGTCCGTCAAGAGCTTTGGGACCCAACTGGAAAGCTAATTCTCTAGTACGTGTTGGGGAAGACGACGACAACCAACAGTGCATTTAAGATCGGAAATCTGCACAGAAGGGTCTCACAACCACAAGAATCATGAAAAGCATTGGTGAAGACAGACATTCACAGGTATTGGAGCGCATTGAGGCCGGTTTAAAGAGTGAATGACCTTAAGAATACAGCAGAACGTTCCCGAACTCCAGCCACCATTATCACCACCGTAACTCAAGTCTTTAAAAACACCAGATGAGAAGGAGCTGAATGTGCCTGAAGTAGGAAAGCAATTGTTTTCTAGGTTTGACAATCCAAATGGTTTGTACTGGCCAATTAACAGGGTTAAATGTACTAATTGCACGGTAGTGTATCTTTAACAGTTCTAATCCCCAAATACGATGCATTCTGATTGGCTCATCAATGCGTCAATCATTAAACCACCATCCCACCCAAAAGACCCGCTTTAGTTGCTTAGGATATTGAATACTGACGAATACTGAGCTTGTCTTTTAGGGGATGGTAAGCTATGAAACTAGCTAGCTAATTGATCGTTTTGGTAAAATCCAATCATAGCACTTCTAAGGGATTCCTTCTTCAAATCTACTGCAAACACATTCAAACTATTGGGTTGCCAGTCTTAAAACAACTTGACATGGTAAATGCACTGCAAACTTGTTCAATGTCACAGCAATGAAGATGATTTTAGTGCAATCAAAAGCATTTTCTCGATCCAAAAAAAACCTCCCCCATTCAACTGTTTTTAATGCAGATTTTGATAAGAATTAATAGATCTCAGGAGTATGGTGGCTGTAGTCGGGGGTTCATGCGACTGATCATCTTAAAAGTGTCATTTTCATGATCCACGAGTCTTACTGTTTTGGACTTATAAAATAAAACTAAGTGTGCGTTAAAGGTCAGAGGATCTACTCTACATCTCACGGTGAGCATGCACGTGTGTCCGTGTGTGTCGTGTTTAAGAATGGTCTCCGTTGGCGCTGTCTCCATCATCCTCTCCTTCCTCCTGCTCACCCTCTTCTTCCTCCTCATCATCATCCCTTCCTCGACTCTTGATCTGCGCAAACCAAAAGCGATGGGTGAATACGAGCGAGTCGATACGCCATTTCTGATGCAGCGGTTTGTCTTTCACTCACCTCCTCTTCCTCCAGCAGGTCTCCCTCGTCTTCATAGTCGTTCATTTCCGTGCTATCGCGCTCTTTCTTGCCGCTGGAGTGCTGCGGTGAGACTTCATCTGGTTTAGCGCTCTTCACCTCTGTGCAGAAACATGAGCAGAGAGTCATTACAAATGATCAGTTTTACTGGTTTCAGTCAGTCGTTTTACGGTCTGTGTGGCACGTACCTGATTTCTTGCTGTGGTCTCTTTCCATGCGCTCCAGGCTTTCCAGCAGATAGTCCACTTTGTGTTTAATCTGAGTCAGTTCCTTCTTAATGGTTTGTAGATCATCAACTCTCACTGAACACACAGGGATGTGAATGGTGGTTATTAAACATCTGAGATACCGAGTCGCCCAGATTTACACTACTGTTCAAAAGCTTGCTGGTATCTAAAAAGTGCCTTCTGCTCACCAAAGCTGCATTTATTGGACAAAAAGTACAGTAAAATTTAATATACTCATTTAAAATAGCTGTTTTCTTTGAGAATATATTGTGAAATGTGCTGTGATCAAATCTGAATTTTCAGATTCATTACTCTAGTCTTCAGTGTCACATGATCCTTCAGAAATTATATGCTCCAGTTTTGCTGTTTTTACTGTGATTTTCATCAAATCAAGCTTTGATGAGCTTGATTATTTCTGTCTTTTGAAAAACATTTGATTATGGTACTATGTATACATTAGAAAATTACACTCATATGGGCCATTTTACAGAACTGGTGCAAACTGCTGTCCCACAACCAAAAAAAAAAAAAAAAACATTAAAAAGCATTTAAGTATTCAACTCTTAGATGTTTATTAAGATCATTTTATTATCTATTGAAACCCACAATCATATTTAAAATATTAGTAAGCTTAATATATATAAAACCATCATTTATTGGGTAATTTCAATTGGGAGGTGGCTGTCCCAAACGCTAATCCCTAAATTTTTAACTTATGAAAATTATATTGATGAGGTCTCATCATTTTGAGGTAAATGTGTTCAAAAGTCTGAAAAATCTGTGTGTAACTTTAAGGAATGTCACTACCGAACGCGTTTTTCTGCACTTTTTTGGGAGTCATTCCATAAAATTTAGTTTTATATGTATAATACTGTTCAGAACTGTGCTAGCTAACCATGTGCTGATTAGCATCTTTGAGCTAGGTTCAAAAGTATCTAAAATGGTCACTACCAAAACATTTGGTAGCGTTTCGGTAGTGACATCTTTGTTTTTTGGGTGTTATCCCATAGAACTGTCACTACCCAAACAGTCACTACCGAAACATATCATTGTTTCGTTAGTGACAAAAGGAAACACAATCTAAATTATCAACTAAGATGTTATGATAGTTTTCAAATTAATGAATCTTTAAGTTTGAAATCAGTATGATCAGCCTTTTGTCTTGTACAAAAGTAAAAACTGGATTTAAAATACAGCAAATCTCAAAACTTACACCTGAAATATTGTTAACAGTTTAACTGTTATGGATTTACCTCTGAAAAAAAAAAAAATCTTCATAAAAAAGCAAAAACAATATATTTACAATCTAGATGTAAGCAAAGTCTTAACAGGTCAATATAACTCTTCTAAATAAATTATTATTACCATGTTTCGGTAGTGACAAACTTGGGGGAGAGGACAAATATTCCAAAACACAATACGAGAATTAACTGCACAATTGCTAGAAATGTGTACCTAGGATATTATACATACAAACTGCACACACATTTTTTTTCCAAGACATTTCCAACTATGACTTTGGACCAGTTCTGTAGAATGGCCCTTATATTAATTGAAATGTCATTCTTTTTTGTAGCAAATATAGGAATTGTTTTTTTATTACACAAAACAAGAAAAATTGTGCCTCACTGGTACGGGACGTGCGCTGGCTGCTCTTGGAGGAGAAGCTGCTCTTGGTTCTACGGCTGCCACCGCCGCCGCTCACACTCACACGTGCCCGCTTGGAGGGAATCACCGCCCGTGAGAGAGGAGGGGGAGGAGGGGGAACACGCGACGGGTACGAGTACATCCTGAAAACAAAGGCTCAGATTAACACACATTCCAGGAATCATGCAATCCCAGTTCAGACAGACATTAAAAGCCCTTCATAAATAATAATAAAAAAACCTCTTTGCAAAGCGACTGACTGTGTAAGAGTGACTGTGTAAGGAGAGCTCACCTGTCGTAGTAATCTCTCTGAAAGTCATAGTCCAGATCAAATGAAGAACTGTTGGAGGAGAAAGCAATTAAAGAATTGGTGGTAAAAATACTTGCACACAAAAAGATAGAACAAAAATATTAAATACAAACCTGTACATATCTCCAGCAGAGCGTTTGATAGTCTTTGATCGATGCGGTTTTGGCTCACCGGCCAGATTAATATCTGAAAAAAGCAGAAAGATTGAACACAAACATAAATAAATAAATAAATAAATAAATAAATAAAATAAAATAAATGTGGCCTAGTGGTTACGAGACGAGTCACTTTGTATAAAAGCATCTGCTAAATGAATAAAATGGAAAAACAAATGCTCATACATAAGCAGGTACCTTAAGGCATCTTAATCCTTTTCTTAGAAAAGGATCCCTCTTCTCATTTTCTTAGAAAAAAAAACAATCACCCGAGCATTGAAATGGCCAAATTTAAGAGTTTAGGGCACAAAAACAGCAACACAATATTGAAAATTCTGGATTTCTTTCAGCTTCAACTGAGTTAAGGCCACATCACATTAGCGAAATCATGTAGAAATTTCCTGATCACATTTCACCCTCCTTTTTTGCTGTCCCCTCTCCACTATCCACATCAGGCTAAATATTGCAACAACATATCAAGTTTACATTTCACCCCGAATTATTAAAATAAATAAAATAATATAAATAAATTGAAATTTACTGACATTTAAGATTAAGATTGTTTTTGCATTGTGACTATAATGGTTTTTACTTAATATAAATGTTGTTTTTTTTTCCATGACATTGCACTAATGAGAATTTATGTATAAAACACTTATTTTAAGCAAAAATAATTCCTTATTCTTCAGATTTTTGGTGAATGCATTTCTGACAGGTTTTGTGAGATAACCAAAGACTGTATAACATGGTGGTTCACTCTTATTACGATGAATGGAAGAAAGTGCAATGCGAAACATGACAGAATAAGTCCCGCCTTCTAAATTAAACAGCCAATAAGTCATCACATCACTGCAGCTGCATCACAGCTGGACCAATTTGAAACATACACTTTTCTAACTCAATTTGAGGATAAGACACGACATTTATGAGAAGGTTCATGTCAGAATTAGTCATTTTTGAAACTTCAGTTTTTCCCAATTTAAGTAGATCATGCATGCCTGAAGATGTTCCAAATATGGCCGCCAAGTACAATGACTTTGGATTAACTTAAATAAGACTGAATGTCCTCGCATAACAAAAGATAAGAAACGAATCTGACATCTACAATGACCTGCATAAAAAAGCTCTTCACAGTGGGATGCTACTCTACTTACCTAACACCTGTCCCACGATCATCCTCCCATCCTCACCGGCGACCGCCGCTCTGGCGTTCCTCTCGTTGGCGTACTGGACAAAGGCGAAGCCTTTGTGCACGGAGCAGCCCACGATCTTCCCGTACTTACTGAAGATGGCCTCCACGTCAGCCTTGGTCACCAACATGGTGTTGAGGTTCCCAATGAAGACCCGGGAGTTCAGGGAACGCGGATCCGTCTTGTTGGTGACGTTGCTGGCCATCAGGCTGCTGGTTGTGGGGGAATGACTGGGCAAAAAGAGAGGAATAGAGGGGATGCAGAAGATTGACAGAGACAGGAAGGACAAATGAGAAATTAGCATGTCCATAAACGCATTACTAGCCTCAATAGCTATGGTTTCCATCCAAAGTTGTCAAGTTAACTTAAAATTGCTCATCGCATGAATCGTTTGCAAATAAAGCACCGTTTCCATTCTACGCGTGTTCAAGAGAACAAAATCATCACTTTCTGGGAAACTGGTGCAATACATCCATAAAAATGGATGTTGCTGCAAATGCAGCAGACGAAACGCAATAATTGCTGCCGTGTAATCTCGGCCTGATGTGTGGGAATGCAATCGTTTAGACGGTTTTAGAAGGTAAATATACCAAATTATTTTGATTACAGACTTTGTGCAGCCATTTCAGAATGGCTAAAACAACATTTAGTTTTGATTAGTCCTCTGGTTAGTCCAGTTGTCCAATCCGACGATCCATTTTTTATGTGCATCAAAGAATTGTTTGGTAAATGCATTTCTATTGGAGTTCTTGTGCACGACTTCTAATTGGATTTAAAAAAAAAAATATATCCTCCTCAATTGAGCGCAAATGGATTTTTATTAATGTGCATGCAACTTTTATGCAATCTCAGTTAGCATAAAAATACATGGATGGAAACATGGCTAGTGAGACAGGACTCATTCTGGAAATCTGAAGTCAACATGAAACCCTATCCGCCTTCATAATAACACTGAACACTGAATCACTTATAACGTAAATGTGGCCAATTTTGGTTTCATGCTGACTTTCTCACGGTTTAAAATAGAACCAACATGAAGATTACAGCCCGGATCAATACTTAAACATTTTCAATTCCACTATGATGAATATTACCAGAGAACAAGACATTTAAGTGAAGAACAAACATTAAGATATACAGTTTGTAACAATCAAAATAAACATTAGTTTAATGTTAAATCAACTAGCATGTTTAAAGTAAGAGCCACAGCAGTCCTATATGAAGCTTTCCTGTGCTATAATGTGCATAGATGGGCGTGTATGTTGTAGTTTTATGCAGTTTGTCAGTCAAATGCGCCACAGCGGATGGTGTTTGTATCTGCATGAACCAGTGCTGGGCCGGTAATGTGATAATGTATGGCCTGCTGAGATATCACACATGCAAACTAAAACGCAGAAGTAAAACAAATCTCCTGCAGCATTCAAGCTTAAATATAGAGGCATTATAGTGTCACTTTCCTTTGTTTATGGGTTTGACAGAGTAAAATGGATGAAAATGCACTAAACAGTGGATTTACTGAGGAAAATGTATCTGGTTATGTGTGTGAGGATTGTTTTTTGTGCTTACTACACATTTGAGGGGTAAACTGGTATGTTTGAGCTGGACTGGGCAGTGTTTTGGCAGTATTTTGGACGCTTTTGGGACCCGCGGCTACATGACCGCCACACAACGTGCACATTGAGATATTTAAGTGTGCTGAGGGGGATGTTGGGGGTTGAATAGTCAGAACTCACTCCATTCTGTCTGTAATTCAGGTCGAGTCGTCTGTCTGCCTGATTCTGTTGGAGAGAAGAGGGTTGTTATTGGACACCGTTGAGCTGCTGCTCAGCAGTGCATTGTGGGTGAAGGTCGTACTGCGTGGGTGGGTGATGTAACCCACCGCACTTTCACGGACATCACACCAATCTTAACATATCCCCAAGGTCAAACAAGCAGTCTAGTGTTCGGATGCTGCCACCCGGTGGTTGGTACATACAACTTGAGGCAAACAAAATGAAATCCAGACAGATAGCCCAAGTGAAACAGAACAGCCATGTTAATCCCATAACATCATATGTCTCATGATCCCTAACTAGAACCCTTTAGTTTAAAGGAAAAATCTCCAAATGTGTCAAATAGTGACGTTTCCCAGTCATGTGATGCAATCAATCCTAATGGAAAAAAAATTAAAATCTCACACCGCCGCCAAGAGATAAAACTATTAAAAAATAGAAACTATTAAAAGATGCTCTTGGCACAGCTTAAGATGCACCATTAAGTCTGCATTAAAGCTGAACAAAAAAATGAATATCAGTGTGTCTAAAGGAAATTTCAGCTTTTCTAGGGATGAAAGCAGGTGAAACCCTCACTACAGGCCAATTACAGAGCAAGTCAGATGTCTATGCAAATTAAAATCTCCAAATCTCCTCTGGCACCATGATAGATAGCAGGACAATAAACAGAAAAATTAAGGAAAATTAGGCCCTGTACGTTTATATAATTGGCAATCATTCACACAATAACAGCTACCTTTGCTTGAGCAATTTAAGGATTAGTCAAAACTACTTCAGTACTTCAATATTTCAATTGTGCAGCATTAATTTATAAGGTCACAGCTAGATGAAAACTCATCTTTGGACTCATCTAGTATTCGATTGTACAGGGAAAGACAAAGTGCATTTAAATGGCATGTAATAAACTAATAGACATGAAATCATAATTGTCCTGCATATGACACTACCATTAATCCAAAAAAAAAGGCTAGACCTTAGTATCAAAGTTTGGGATTCTCTCTAGAAGTGATTTAGCAAAATGCAGCAAAAAGTCTCTGAAGCCTGTGGTTTAGTGTTCTGCTGTCCTGTTTTCTTAAGCTGATTCAGACGATGAACGTTTCTAAATGCACTAAAGAAAAAAAAAAAAACTCCACAAGTCTACAGACTCTTTAAAAATTATTTGTTACTCTACGGCAGTTTTAAAGGTGATGGAAGTAAGTGAAGGCTACAAAAAGCAAACGGGAGTCTAGTCTGCATAAAACACTTTTCAGGAAGATTGGTGCGGAAGTGGAGAATAAAAGAAAAACCAACTTACGGATTGACGTGGGTCAAAAAAGCTGCCTCAAAAACTACAAAAAAAGCAAAATGAATAAAATCAGAAATGAACATCTTTAGCTCACTAAAGCAGGGAAAATGGTTTTTACAACTGAGTGCGTTAACGTTGACAGACCTGAAATCATGATAGGACAAATATTTCTGAGAAACTGATGACAAATTTGGTGTAAAATGTAGACATGAGAATAGAAACGTGACCTGCATGACTTTAAAGAGCAAAATGTGTGTTGTATACAAAGGTACCGGCATCAGCATGTGGTGTTCAGTCTAGATCAGGGTTTCCCAAAGTGTGGGCCGCATCTTTTGCAACAAATCAAATTTGCAATGCGACAAAATTGGATCACCCATTTCATTAAACAACTCTGTTCACATTACAGCCATAGTGATGCTGTGTTTTGCAGGTTAAAATAGGAATCATCGTACATTCAAATTGCAACACTTACTTGTGGTGTAAAAGTCATGAGAGAAACACACAATTACTTTGTTTACAGGATTTCCCCTCCTTATATCATATAGTCAAATGTTTGATTTTTTTGGTAAAGAAATTGTAAAACTAGTCATTACAAACATAAAAATGGTGGATAGGATGGTTATTCATAACCAATATCTTGGCATGTGATTATGTTTGGGAACCCATGATCTACACATACATTACAGTTAAAAACAAAACTGGTCTTTAGTTTAGTTGAAATATGATCCTGATGTGTGCCTAGTGGGGAAGTGTGAGGGGAACATGATTTGGTGCATTTCACAGTCACATAAGATAACCATTTACTGAAAACAAAATAAGAAACACTTATATATTCTATACCAAGCACAGTTGACAGAGCAGAATTAAACCTTTCTAATGTGAAACTGCATTGAAAATACTGTTCCAAGGCTTATATGAATCAGTCAGTGTTTGGGGGGGAGGGGGCATAAAGATAATTTTCATTTCTTCGAGACATTCCACAAGACAATTAGAATAGCTTCAAGAGCTGAACTTTTGGATTACATACAAATAAGATGGTATTTTGAACACATACTACATGGGGGCAGTTGAGCACTTCAGCAAAGGCAGTGATATTGTCTTTGGCCCACTGGGCCTTCTTCAAACATTTATTTAATATTAATGCAACCAGCTCAATTCAACATTCTTTATGTACTTTTAATGGAAAGATTGACCGTTTACATGATTTTGCACAGACCTGGGGTGCAAATGTAAAGAGTGTTAAATGGTCCATGCACAGATATAAATTATTGCATCAGACAGAAAACGTGTTTTCTCAGTCCATTAAAAGTGCCGAGGCATTACTCGAAACCCGCAAAAACGTCGCCTGAAAAATCAATCGACACAATTCCGACTGGAACGCAACGACCTTTAAAAAAAAATAAGAGCAAAAATAACGCCCAAATAATCGTATTAAAAAGGACAAGCTCAGTCCAAATGTCTACAGCCGAATAAAAATAGTCTACTCATGTAGGGAAAAACAGTCTGTCACGTTAAAAATGGACGTAAAACGCTTTTATATTCTGAATCCTGGACATGGAGGGAAAAACGACCCCATCTTGAAAACACAACCACCGGTCCATATGAGACATTTCCTCCACATTAACTTACAAAAATAAAAAATAAAACAAACCATCTGCTCTAGCAGTAGTCCTGCAAAAATGGGGAGAAAAATAACTCCTACTTTGAAAAATAAAATAAAAATCGTGCGGTCCTCTCAAAGCATATATGTTTTTTACTGCTCTACCACGGCATCACAAAATGTACGCCACCAAAGCCAAGCAGAAAATGACCAGAAAAATGCATTAAAAATAAAAAAAAACACAAAAAATTCTCCAAAGATAGTTCAAAGTCAGTCAAAAACAAAAAAAGTGACAAAAAATCTCTCGAATCAAAATACTCACCGGGAGTTTAAGACTAAAAATGATTAAAATTCGGTGCTGTACTGTTTTGTGGATACAGTCCGTACCAGCTCGTTCAGTAGACACCGACCAACAGACGAATGCATGAAATGGCGTCGAGCAAATACACACTTGAAACAAGCCCCGCCCCACTCTACATATCCTCAAATCCCATTGGCTATATTTCAACGCGCTGGAGAATAACACGACACTGATTGGTGGATTTACACGTCATTCTTTTGTACGTCTTTCTTTTTAAATAAAGGCCCCGTTTGATTGGTGAATGCAGGATTTGGTTAGCATCTTCTTTCCTCAGAGTGCTAATCGCTTTACAAAAGCTTTTCATCCAATTTATGCATTTAACAGGCCTTCAACAACGTTCTTTACGAAACAATATTACAACAGTTGATTATAGAAACTCCTTCTTTTAACAAAATAATTATTCTTACTACATCAAAATGTGGTAAATTGCCATGTTATTAAAGATTAAAGAAATATTCTGAAAACCCTGTAGGAAATACTATTCACTTTTACCAGTTTACATAATGAACAATAACTGGTGTGCTATGGTATTTTGATATTGAATAGTTTCTGTAAAGCACTATGCACACAAAAACATTACATAAACATTAAATACAGAAACTTAACTAAGAAAGTTAATAAACAGTTACTTTTAACACAAAGCCATTAAAACATGATTGCTAATCACAATACCATTGATGAACTGAATTTATTGGAAATTCTGAATCATTACAGGAAATTATGTAAAGAAGAATGCTAAAAAGAGTTTATTGTAGTTTATACCACTGTACCGTAAATGTAATGTAAAACATATAAACAAAGTAAGCAAAGGCAAGTCAGGTGATGATGTCACAATATATGGGGTAAGTAGTCACAATGGAAACATACTGGGTTTTCAACAAATTTTAAACATACAAACAATCATGAAACACAAAACAATTTATGAAAAACATCAATTTAAAATGCGAAATCACTGCTTTTGACTCCAAACCTTACAGTTACCGAGATTGATGACAACTTCCCATGTGACAAATTGCTAACTTGCCAACAATTTGAAAGAATTGACAAAAAAACAAAAACAAAAAAAACAGATGCTACTTCAGGTTTTCTTCCATAATCAAAAATGTAGTTGACAAGTTAAGATGTCAACGAGCTACACTTGTGGAGGAATAAGAATTGTAGTTCACCACTTCAGCTTTCGGGAGTGACAACCTGCAACGAAACAATCCTTAGTAATTTGTAAATATCTTCCATTTTGATTTGAATGCAACTAAAGGATGTGGCAACATTTATAATAGTCTACCTTTCTTGTCACTCGTCTTGCTACGTTGTCGTGGAAGAGTGAAGTCAAAGTGGAAAGATGATGATGATGATGATTCAGGAGTCTTCAAAACCTCTTCAAGTTTCACCTGCTCCTGATTCTCCTACAGTGAAAGAAAGTCTTCCATCATTATGTAACTTCCTAATTATAATGGATTTTCTTTTTAAAAGAAAGATTCCCTTGGATTCCTTTTTCTTGCATAAAATTAACCTCGGATGAAAATAGCTAAATATATATATATATATATAAAAAAGACTTAGAGGCCGTTATTTGTGAAAAGTGCCATTTACTTACATGAGATGGGCTTTGCTGGAATCTGGTTTTGAGTTTAGGTGTGTTTTGACTGTGCTTCTCCCTCTCTTTCTCCTGTCTCTCGTTCTGTTGAAGGATAGCATTGCGAGTGGCTCTGTACTCCAGAGCGAAGTCACTAACGGTCTTACAAAACACCTCTGCACTCGTTTCTCTCACCATGGTGCGCGAGTAACCGAGGAAGAGCAGGAATGAGTGGAATCTGAGTAGAAGGAAAAACGAAAGATGGACTGAAAAACTAAGTATTACATTCATTGGTAACTGCCAGCATGGTCAGATGAAATGATATTAAATAAATTAATCAACTATACCAATCAAGAGTTTTGAAAAAGTGAATTGAATGTTTCATGACCTTAAACATGTATTGATCTAAAGTTTCTTAAATGCTTTAAATTAGATTTAAAATCTGAACATAAAAAAACATAAATAACACTTGAGCATACCTCATGAATTTATGTTTTTTTTTTTTTTTTGGATATTATATCTAGGCTATATATTTTTGTCAAAAGGTTACAAACAGATAAAGCTAACTCTGAGAAAAGTAACGATTTGCATGTGGTTCAGATCAAATGTTTCAATGACGATGCCTGTGTTGGCATTTTGTGGTAACTAACTTGTTTTACCTGTTGATGACTCTGCGGTGAACGGCTCGTAGCACCTTCAACCTCTCCTCACAGTCTTTCAGAAACTGGGTGAGCCGCTGGTGGAGCGTTGCCTCTTCTCCACCCTCCTCTTTTCTTCCTCCACCTTTCTTCTTCTTTCCATCCTTCTCAAGTAGTCGGAGTTGATCCCAGGATGCTTTGCAAAGCGATTCAAGCTGCGAGAGATTCAGCTGCACTTGTGTGTAGTCACACTAGACGCCAGCGTGTGAATGTTTATCAGCGACAGGAAAAGAGGGATAAAGACAAGAGAAGGAAACATGTTCAAAACAAATAACAGGATATAAATTAACTGGATATTTTCCAAACATCTGGATTAACTTACAAAAAGATTATTTTAAGTCAAAACTCTTCTCCTCAAGTATTTAATACTTTCCATTATGTAGAATTACACAACCATCAAAACTAAACAGAAAATAATAAAGTAATCAAATTTGAGCTTCTTGTTTAGATTCTAGTTCTGTTCACTTTGTGTTCTCTCAACCAAGCTTGAGGTAAATACAAAGTAAAAATTCCTGGTTCAAGGATGTTGACCGTTGAGTGAGCGATTCACTGCGTGAAGGATTAAACTGTGAAGTCAAGGATGAGTTTCGAAACTGTTTCATCAATTGACCGACTCGTTTAAACAATAACCTGGCTCTTAAGAGTCATTTTTCAAGAATCGGACTGCACGGTGGTTGATCGCCGTTGTGTCCAGAAGACATGGCGATCCGCTGATACGGCTTATGTCTCTCGCATTTTGTGTGGTTTCGATAACATACAGAAACGGGAATAAGAGCTGTGTTAACTTAAGTTTTAAAACACAGTCAGTCTTCTACAGTTGCTCCCGTCAGTTTTCGCGACTCATTTGCTCTGCTTTCTGCGCTAATTCGCGCC
Source organism: Labeo calbasu (assembly GCA_019740295.1). NCBI lineage: Eukaryota > Metazoa > Chordata > Actinopteri > Cypriniformes > Cyprinidae > Labeo > Labeo calbasu. The sequence continues at coordinate 3,143 of JAHKKF010479247.1, read as the reverse complement.
TCGATTAAACAGTCACCATTTTTGGTACTTACTGTACATCGCCATCATTGTGATAACAGAATCAACAACGGTTACTTGCAGATTTCCATACAGTCGAATCGTAAGCTGATGTATGAACACGGCAATTTCGGACTCACTAAACACTATTATATGGCCCTGTTACTACTTCTTTCAAAATGTTATGTATGCAACCTGAGGTAATATTAGATTTTAACATCTTACTGGGTCATTGTTTTATTAAACTACCAAAAGTAAATGCATTTACACTGAAATGCATCTTTACATCTGAATAAAATGGCATTCAATCATATTTATAGGAGAGCGTAGGGAACAAACTAATGTGGGGTTAAAGTATTTCCACACATGTTAGCATAACAAAATTTAAGGTATTTACTAGTTACCATGTCAACAGTATATAGAGAAAAAGTGCACCAAAATTCAAAAATCTTTTGAAGATATGCAGAACATTTATTTTACCATAGTATAAGTACACTTTTGGCTGAAGTAAATTTGCCATCTCAATTTTTAGTATACATTTAAAAGGAGACAAATCTGCTATTATTTTAACCTCCAATAATTTTATTTTATTGACAAAATATTTGAGTTTGTCTTATTTTTTCATTAGATCAGATAACATTTTAAGCTGTCATATGGTCTTGTTACAACATGCCCCTCACGTTACAATGCATGTTGTCACATTTCACTTCTATTTGAGGTAAATAATGAAAAGAAAAAGAAAAAGAAAACGTATACACTGTAATTATGAAACAAAGCAACATATCTGAAATAGACAAGTATGAAATTAATGTGGATAAAAAATTATACTCAGAATCCCACGTGGATTTGCACAAACTGAGAAAGTCAAAAAGTGTTAGGTTGTGCCCTGCGCTCCCCTACGCAACTGGATGAAGTAAACGTACAAAGAAAGTTCAGCAAATTGCTATTTGAAACGTTTGCAATGCAGATGAATTCTCATACTTTTTTAAATAGTAGTACATATTTAATGCATGCTGCACAATATGCTTAGTTCAAAACACGGCCTCATACCTTGCTGGCTTTTGTGACAGCAGTGATGTCGGAGTACAGATCAGAGGATTGTGGGTAAAGCTGGAGTAATAACATGCATACGTGATGAAGGAGTGGCTGCCGGCCATGTGTGTCTTTCACCTGAGAGAGTTTGCCCAGGTAACTCAACTCAAACCCCTTCGCCTATATAAAAAAAACACACACACCATCATGCAACGTGTGAGACAAGTGTGGCTGTGCACATCTTTTGACAGTCATCCTCACCTTACAGCTGTTCAGAAAGTTGCCGATGGCCAGCACAGTCGCAAGTATGCAGCGGAACGTCTGATTGGCCGATAGCTGCTCCATGGCAAGCTTTAGATGAAAGAGAGGCTCTGCGATTTCCTGTTCACACACACATACGCATAGCATGGAACAAAAGTTGCACAAAAACAAACATTACAAATGGTCAGACATGAAAACAGCAGTTAAGTTCTCTCACCATCAGTTCATTTATTTATCTTAGCTGATTCTTTTTTACATCTTGCCAAGCATGTACATAAGTTTGCATTTATTTAGTTATGGTGGTTTCTATACAGTTGCTAGGAAATTGCTGTAAAAGTTTCAGTTTACACTGACAAGCACTACTTAGATTTTCTTAAGAAATGTGACTTTTCTCTCTCACTCTCTCTAGTGTGTCGTGGTCCAGAGTGAAGGCCCACAGCTGCAGTCTGGCGCTCAAATGAGGAACGTTGCCCAGGGTCAGGAGACATTGCTCTGCGGGGCCCAGAGGTAAACGCGGGGCCTGAGCTTTTGCCTCCTTTATTAGATTCAGCTCCTCTTCAGTGGGAACCAGCATCTGCAACCTCTGAGCCACAGAAAAGAGGAAATAATATAAGTGAACACTTTTCATAGCAGACTCCGTAATGCCACTATGTGTCATGTGTTAGTGAAGGGTTTTAATCATACATGTAGATTTTAAATTCATGTTGACTTTTAAGTGAACAGTGCTGTGGGGAACACACCTGGATGTCTTCTCTGTCTAGTACAGTCTTGTCCATGCTGTATATGGCAGGAGGAAGCAGATGAACAGGTGGCAGACTGCTCAGAGCTATAGTGATGATGTTACTGCGCTTTACACCCAATACAGATACACACGGCTGCTTCTGCTGCAGAGAGGATTAGAGAAAATGATGTGGAGTACAAATGCTGAAAAATGTCATACTTGTTCACGCTCGTAACAAGTAACTAAAGTAAATAACTTTAAAATTCTTAATTATGATTTAAAAAAAAATACAACATACTAAGTCAAAAGAAAAAAAGGAGAAAATGGCAAATATATGTCTTAATTTTGAAGACATTTTATGTCATTATTTTGACTTTTTATACTTTCTGACTTATAATTTTGACATAATTTAGACTTTTAAATTCATAATTTTTACTTTTCAATATCACAGTTGATTTTTATATTTCATAATTTCGACTTTTTATATTTCTATACGTGTAATTTTGACATGATGTTGACTTTAAAGGTCATAATTTTACTTTTTATCTCATAATTTATTTTATTATTTTTATGAAAAGTCAAAATTATGACATAAGTAAATTCTTAATTCTTTAAAATTCTTAAAGGGATCATCGGATGCCCATTTTCCACAAGTTAAAATGATTCTTTAGGGTCTTAATGAAAAGTCTATAATATACTTTGGTTAAAAATTCTCAATGGTAGTGTAAAACAACACCCTTTTTACCTTGCCAAAATCAGCTCTGCAAAAATCATCTCATTCTGGTCGAGGCTGCTTTAAATGCAAATGAGCTCAGCTCGCCCCACCCCTCTCTTCTCTCTCTGGAAAGACCAGTCTGTGTACTTTAGCAGCATTTAGCCACGTTTAGCCGCTAAACTTGCTAACTAGCGCATTATTAGGAAAGGCAATCGCAAAGATTCATAAAAAAACCCTTATACTCACTTCTGCTGTAAGTGAAGCTGGATTACGAGAGATTTGCGTAAACATAGACTGATATATGTAGATCGGGAGGCGCATTCCCTTCACAAACAAACGTAATCTACTGCATCTTCAGTGGCTCAGATGTCGGAGTAAATGACGACCACTGTGTTCATTGTTACATCCAGCAACACA
>JAHKKF010479242.1:0-19070 GCA_019740295.1 Labeo calbasu | reverse complement strand
AGCAGATGTGAAGGGGGAGGAGAATTTATACGTGCGTCACGTTAAGTCGATAAAAGACTTCCGCATAGGATACACCTGTGTATCCTCGCTGATCGCTCCTCATGAAGCCTCCTCCCTCCTCGATCCTCGCCTCCTCGCGGTGCAATTAGAGAATTGAGATGTCCTTCAAGATGGCTGAGCTCGATCAGTTTCCGGGTCATAGGATGGAGGACAGAGGACCGAGGAGACGAGGAGGGATATTGAGAAGCACCCCTGGTGTTTTGCCCATTTTCGACCCCCTGCCAAATTACTACCTCCTCTCATTGAAATTGCTACATGATTGCCTAATCCTAACCCCTCCCGCACACCTAACCCTAAACCCACCAATACTAATCTGGTGGGGGTCAACACCGGAAAACGAAACATATGGAGCTGTAATCACAACATTACAAGTGCTTACTTTAACGCCTCTAGTGTTCATTTCTGTTTGAAACTGCAGTGATATGTACTTATTGGTACATATATGCTTTCGTCATCAGATAGAAAGTTTGTCAACATGGCTATTTTACGTGAATACGAGTGCATTAGCAGGTAGTTGTAAATCGCAGGTATTTCATACATAAGTTGAGGACAAAGCTGAGAACATTTTGAAGGATATTGCCATCTGTAAGGTATCTGTACTGTACTTTTACTTGAGTGGTTTTCAGGTACTCTTTACACCTCTGTTAATTAATATATCAAACTACATGTCACACTGTATGTTTGTTCATTTCTTTCATTGTGGTGCTGTACATTCATTATAAAACACAGTCTGTGAGAATATTCTGATGCAGTGTTTTGTCCATGGTAGCAAAAGAATGTTGAACCTTGAAAAACAATGCAATCGTGCGTCATGAGAATGGTTTAGTATATATATATATTTTTTAAATGGACTTGATTCTGAAAAAGAAGTCTCTTGATTCTCAAACCCACCAAGAATGCACTTTGAGGAGCCAGTGTAACTCTTCTTTGACAAGTTAACAAAAAGAACTTGCAACTCTGATATGCTGAAGATTTTTGTAAAACTTGTAGACCCGTGTGGACCTTTCATATGTGCGGTAATCACTGATATAGAGGGAGTGATTTCAGCAGGCTGAGAGAGAGCAGTAGGCATTGACCTCTATTAGACCTTAGTGGATTCCCTGATCCTACACATCCCCCATCAGCCCCCGTGACCTGCGTTTCATCATGTGAATTGCAATCAATGAATCTCCAACAATGAGAAATAAATAATTCTGTCACAGTCTGTTATAGTAAATCAATAGCGCTCTATCAAATGAATACCTCACTTGTGTCTAAGTGTTAAATCAATACAAGAACCAATAGTAGGCGCACAAACGTTGAGGTTTTGAAGTTCAGCGGGCTGCTTATTTTCATAAGTAATACTCGTCTTTGTCTTACTTTCTGTGCAGAACTACAAAGACTCCCTACAGACGCAAGTGCTGGAAGCGGTGGGAAACAAGAAGTTGGTGTTTGGCGCTGATTTACCGGAAGACAAACTCAAAGACTTTCAAGACGAGCAGATCGGACAGCTTTACGAGCTTATGCTTGAGTCCACAAAACCCAACCGGCAGTTTGATATTCAAGAGGAAGGAACACCAAAGTAACACACACTTGAAGGGAAAAGAAGGATTCTTTATCTCCTCTCTGTGGGGAAGTCTTCCCATCGGAACATATTTTGACTCATTATAGTACTTTTGTTCAAGACTGATGATTAAATTAAAATGTTTTAAAAAGTCTTCGATGTTGCCTCTTTTTGATGTTTCTGAGGATAAAAGTAAAAGATAAATGTGACTTTGTGATCAGCAGTTATAATGAGGATGCTTCAGCTTTAGTAACAGCACCACCTGTGGTCAAAATTTCACATTTTTGAAAATTTGGCTTAAACTCACAGTATTCTCTCCATTTTGTAAGGCAGGTCTTGAAATGCTATGAGTTAGGGATGTGCCCGAATAGCGAATCTGTTTTCGGAAAGGCACAGACAATTTTGACCACAAAAATTGATAACGCATTCCACAGAACCACTAAAAGGTATGTGGTTAGGTGTTTGCTAGCAGTAGTCTGTTACATTACAGTAGGGATGTGGCCGAATAGTGAATCTGTATTCGGAAAAAGCACAGAAAACAAATAACGCGTTCTATAGAGTCACTTAAGAAGACATTGTTAGCTGCTTGTTAGCAGTAGCCTGTTACATTACAGCAAGGATGTGCTTTATTAGTGAATCTGTATTCGGAAAGGCACGGAAAACAAAAAATGCATTCTACAGTAGGGATGTGCCCGAATAGTGAATCCGTGTTTGGAAAGGCACAGAAAACGAGTAACGCGTTTTTACGGAGCCACTAAAGGGGCATGGTTAGCCGCTTGCTAGCAGTAGCCTATTACATTACAGTAGGGATGTGCTTGAATAGTGAATCCATATTCAGAAAGGCACGGAAAACGAATAATGCATTCTACAGTAAGGATGTGCCTGAAAAGTGAATCCGTGTTCGGAATGGCACAGAAAACAAGTAACGTATTCTACTGAGCCTCCAAAGGGACATAGTTAGCAGCTTGTTAGCGGTAGCCTGTTACATTACAGCAGGGATGTGCTTGAATAGTGAATCTGTAATCGGAAAGGCACGGAAAACAAAAAATGCATTCTACAGTAGAGATGTGCCCGAATAGTGAATCCGTGTTCGGAAAGTCACAGAAAACGAATAACGCGTTCTATGGAGCCTCCAAAGGGACATAGTTAGCAACTTGTTAGCGGTAGTCTGTTACATTACAGTAGGGATGTGCCCGAATAGTGAATCCATATTCGGAAAGGCACAGAAAACAAATAACGCATTCTACAGAGTCACTAAAGGGACATGGTTAGCCGCTTGCTAGCGGACCGTGTCCATACTCTCCTCTCCTTGCTAAATGTGCACGCTTTTGCGATCGTCAACAACTTTGATTCATTGTTCAGCAACTCTTGGTAAGAAATTGTGTATTTTTTCCATTTAAGTACAGTAAAACTTGTTAGTATCACAGTGCAATTAAATTCAGAGCTGCGTAACAGAGGATCTTACTGTTATTTTATCCCTTACTGCTTTAACATTAAGAAGGGTGATATGTATGTGTTGATCAGCTGGCTGAGATCAAGCCATATTTTGTTTATCATTTTATCTGGTGGATGTATCTGTGCTTAGTTCTAATAACTTAGTTATTAGAAACTGCAAATGAGAAATCAATTTGGTTCTGTTTGAGAATGTGTTGTGTTCTGGCCACATAACTGAGTGCTCAAATGAACGCAGTGGATTCGAATATTAGTTTGTTTATTCTAAGCAAGCAGCCATTAAAAAATATGAACGCAAATACTGGCATTTTTTGGATTGGATTAGATAATGTCTAATGTAGTCCACCGAATCTTTCAATCGGAATGAATCAGAATGACAAAAAAGTGTACATGTAAACATGGCTGCTGCTGTGTTCCTCTGCACCGGAGTAGACACAATGGCGGTCGGAGTTACAGCTCAGTTAGGGTGGGTCTAAGGTAAGACGGTCATGTCAATCAACCATTGTGGGAGTGGCCTTTGTTGGTGTGATGTCACACCGACAAGAAGCTGAGAATGGCTTGATTTGAAAAAGGGGATATATCTTATAAAGATTACAAAAATACCACTGGTTGGATTTTTATCATAATACGTTGATTGTGTACACACACTGCCAACACACATTTATGTTTAAACAAATGTAAAAGTGAGTTTTGCATCCGATGACCCCTTTAATAGTGGCTCCCTGATGGCTGCAATTTAAATACAGTATAATTACCCAACAATAAAACTGTGAGAAAAAGCAGTGAAATATACATTTCCCCCCCATCTCATATTAATTCTCTTCATTTCCTTTCCGAACACAGTATTCGGATTCAGTTGCATTCCCTATCTCAGAAGCACTTTGACGTATTGAAAATTTGTTATTGTCATTGGCATCATGTGCATACAGGAAAAGTTTGCAGACTCACTAAAAAGCCATTCTCCAGACACTCATTGCCTGCATTACAGCTGAAAAAAAAGCCCAAATCAATAATGCCTCTTTCACTCTCTGAATTATTAGATTGTCTGAAAAATAATACCTCATTAGCTTGAGACAGTATCTGCTTATACACTTTCACTGTCGCGCTTCATAAAAAGCCTCTGCGCTGTCAGCTAGCATCAGCTGATTGGTTGAGAGATATTTCCCCCATGTTGAACTTTACCAAATACTGCATTGCAAACGTCTTTAGTCAAGTATGAAAGCCAATTTAGTTGACACTGAATGCTAAAATCAATGGTTTGTGAAGAAATCAGTATTCATGTGAGAGCATGCATACAGTATAAATAATCAATACAAATAATGGCAAGGAACAGTCCAAAGTGTTTAGAGTAGAGGCGTTTAAGCGGAGGTGGTTTGTTTTGTTGCACTTAGCTCGGCTCCCTCATCACGCAGATTCATTTCTGAACGCCACTTCAATCATAAAACACACTGTAATGACACAATACAGCTCCTGTAATTGTACACGAACCATAAACAGTGATCTCCCACAATAAAACCTCCCCAAAAAATTGCACAATGAGAGACATAAAAAGTCTTTTTATGACATTTTTCTAGTGGTAGCTTCAAGTTTGGTGGAATAAAACACACGCTAACCTCACCATGGACCCTTTGTCAAGTTAGAAGGGCATAACTCTGGATCAGATGGTTTCTGACAGGAGAGAAAGTGAATGTGTATCCTTGGGGATTATGGGAAGACTATGCTTTTGTCTCTGAATACAGAGAGAACGTGATAAAATGGGAGCGTATGTACGGCAACCTTTTACTTGAGCTTCTGAAGTCAAGAAAAGCTGCACAAAAGATGGGAAAAGGGCAGAAATCAATGAACAGACGATTCAGCATGTCAGCTGTATACATTGGAAAACCTTTACATACTATAAAAAGCATTTTTTCAAAGACTAATGGAGTGCGTTTACAAGAAAATACTATTTCGTTCCAAATTTCATGTTTAATTCAGTGTTACTTGCCATTCTGTGCAATTATACTAATGGCTGAAAATCTAAATTTAAAATCTAAGTAAATCTTTCACTGGATATGTCCGCAGTGTTTCACTTGAGACACATGGTATTAAGCTTGTGTTTCTAAAGTTAAATTCTGTATCAGGGATTGATAAGTCCTTGTTGGATCTTTGAAGACGAGGGTAGTAATTACTTCTGGTGTAACGTATCATCATTGTTTTAAGTGACAAGTGGCCTATTGTGTGGTGAACTATCACGTTTATACAGTGTGTAATTAGCATAAAAGCTTGATTGAGGCCAAACCTTATACAGAGGACTTGTAAACGTTATACATACACGAATCTCGGTGGGTGAGTCAACAAGCTATAAAATGAAGCGTTAGAAAGGAAATACGCAGAGCCAATAGAAAGTTTCCACGTTATAATCAGGCTGCAGAAACGGACACATAAGACTGTGTGCCTCGGAAAAATCAATTTTCACGTGTTGACACATTACATTATTCATAACCTAAAGCACTGTTTTATTCAAACAAACCCAGCCCATCGCAAACAATTTGGCACAACAGATGCAGATGATTTGGTTAATGTAGATTGACACGGATATAATGGAATTGAAATAAAAAATCAAAGAAAAAAAGCATGAGGAAGAAAATGATCTTTTATCTTTCTGAAGTCCCAGATGTCTTAGGATAACTGAAATATAACTATGAAATCTCAGGAAATCTTCAATGTCCATGTTACATTTCACCTCTGAGTTAATAATCATCATCATCATTTGGCTATTTTAAGACCTTATTTTCTCCAATGTGACATTTAAATGACAATTAAACACATTGTACCCTCAAATTATTGTTAGTGTAATGATATGGAGATTTTGCATCTGAAACTTTTTTATACCCAAATTAGTATTTATTTATTTATTTAAAAAATGTGTATGAGTTTGCATGCATGTCCTCTTATAATATGAAAATGTTTGTATTTTTGTTTGTATATGATACAGTTTCTATACATTTCCCCAAATTTCCTGTTAAGTTTCCAACTTTATTCCATATTTCCAAACTTTATTCCAGAAATGTACCGGAAATGTTCCAACGCTTTGCAACCCTAGTACTGTCTAATCAGTTTAAGGCTTTTTGGGTTGGTTTATTACAGTTTTTGAGAGTTTCTTTATATGTTTATCAAGTTGTGAATTTAAGACAATTCCTAAACTTGAAATTATTTACCTCTTCTTTTTCTTCATTTGGCACCATGATTTTTTATTATTTTATTATTATTTTTTTTTCTTTACATTCAAAGTTAGGTGATTTTCCTGTTGCCTTAGGGATACACTCTCCATTTGAGCATTTAAAATCACTGCAACTGTGGCTGGAGACTTAGCAGATGTGTAAATTACCATATCATCAGCATAAATTTGGCAATTAACCTCTGGGCAGCAACTCGGTAAATCATTTATAAACAAACTAAAAACCAACAGGCCTAATTTGAACCTTGATGTGTGCTCATTTTATTGTTTACAAATGGTGACCTTTCCTGCTCAATGCTCACACATTGCTCTGTATGATTTTGATACGAGATTTCATGAGATTCTCCTATTCATTCCATGATAAACAGCAGATGTGTAAACTACCATATCATCAGTATAAAGTTGGCAAACAATGTCTGGGCAAAAACTCTGTAAATCATTTATCAACAAACTAAAAAGCAACAGGCTTAATACTAAAACCTTGAGATATGCCCAATTTATTCTTCATATGCTCAGTTCTCACACATTTCTCTCTTTCATTTAGATAAGAGGTAAACCATTCAACTGTTTGTTTACTAAAATTAAATGCACTTAACTTAGATAACAGAATAGTATGGTTAACCTTGTCGAATGCCTTTTTCAGGTCAATAAACACTGCTCTCACCATATGACCCTGATTCTTATGTAAAAATATTTTTCTCCCTGTAGTTTTGCTGTATTTAATTTTTTTTTTGTTACAAATAATACTATATAAATAGTACAATAAAAATGATTTATAAAACTTTATAATTTATATATCACAGTATTTAATATCCCCATATGAGTATTTTAACTATTGATTGTCACAAATAATAATTGTCATGTCCTAAGATGACTTCAGTGGCAAAATATAGCTTCTTGGTAGTTTTTATTTTGCTTTTGGGGTGAAATGTGACCTGAACAGGTTTCATGAGATTCTCCTATTCATTCCGTGATAAATAGCAGATGTGTAAACTACCATATCATCAGCATAAAGTTGGCAACAACTCGGTAAATCAATCCTAAACAAACTAAAGAGCAACGGGCCTAATATTGAACCTTGAGGTATGCCCATTTTATTGTTCATAAACGATGACCTTTCCTGCTCAGTTCTTATTAATTTCTCTCTTTCATTTAGATATGTAGCAAACCAATTGTTCAACTGTTAATTCAATAAAATTAAATGCATTTCATTTAGATAACAGTACAATATGGTTAACTGTGTCGAATGCTTTTTTTTAAGTTAATTAACAATGCTCCCACCATAGGACCCAAAGTGTACCTCTTTTGTAAAACAGTATTTTTCTCCCTACAGTTTTCGTTATAGTTTTTGACAAGTAATAATTGTCATGTCCTAAAATGACTTCAGTGGCAAAATAATGCTTCTAACTAGTTTTTATTTTGCTTCTGGTAATAAATGTGACCTAGACATCTTTCTGGGCAGGTTTCATGAGATTCACCTATTCATTCCATGATAAATAAATATACCTCACGACTTACTCACGACAAAATGTCTCTATTTTTTCTACAAGCCAATTCAGCCAAGAGTTGCTGTGAACAGAAAACTCAGCAGTTGCTTTACTGATTTAAGTGCTTTTGGGTTAGGGACATATCTTGGTTGTATTGAGAAGTTTTGTTTGGCTTGCATACTCTCGTACATCTCGAGTGAACAGGGACAGCTGAGATCCGTGACTTTGAAGAGTACATTCAGGAGGTGACTCACCGCCTCATTCAGAGATGCCTCTTTAAATCTCAAGAGCTTTTCTACACTCTCTGTTTGTGTTTTAAATATCTTCTGCAAACCAGCTCCCTTTTCAGAGATGTTTATGCAGCGCTGCGCATTGTTTACTGAAATAAACCAGACTGAACATTGTTTTTTCTGAAGTATATTTCAAACACAATGTAAATGAAATGCATTAAAACACACTGAGTGGTGAGAAAAGCACTTGTGACAACAGTTTTAATTACGGTTTGTAGGAGCACTCTGCTGTTTTCAAGTGTGTTGTGTTAAAGGAATAGTTTACTCAAACATGAGAATTGTCATCATTTAGTCATCATGTTTTTCATATCACTTTCTTTCAGAAGTGGAGCACAAGAGGAGTTGGCAAAATGTCCAACACTGGGGGAAAAAAAGGTGTAGGATTTACTTTGAAAGAATATTCACTCAGAAATTTTCTAGTGAATTTTACAAAGAATTGGAAAATAATGAAACAATTTGAAGTAGAAAAACATGGGTTTGTTTCTTCATCAGAACGGATTTATAGAAATTTAGCATTGCATCGCTTGCACACCAGTGGAGTGAATGGGTGCCGTCAGAATGAGAGTCCAAACATCTGATAAAAAATGTCAGCGATTTTGTCGCTTCTGGCCAAAATACCAGTTCTAACCAAAATATTTGTTTAAAACTGTTGCTTCTAAACGGTGCTTATTTCTCTCCTGATTCAGACAAGATTACTTTTGTAGAAAGCAATATTATGAAAAGAGGACCCATTTTAGCCTAAAACAATGGTTTAAAATTAAAAACATCACAACAAAACAACACTTCATGGACTGAAGTCATGTGGATTATTGTGATGTTTTTATTAGCTGTTTGGACTATCATTCTGACGGCACCCATTCACTGCAGATGATCCGTTGCTGAGCAAGGGATGTAATGTCACAGACATATCTTTGTGAGAACTTCGTGAGAACACGATGAAGGTGAGTGACAGCTTTTAATGATTTATAAGGGAGTTTATAAATGAGATATTATTTTAATACAACAGTCAAATAAACAAGAAGTTAATATTAAGTGACTTACATTGTCTGACTATAACACTATTGCCTGATTTAGCTCATTTCGTCATCAAAATGCGCATCTCCATTCAAACACAGCGGTGTTTCGTTTATAATTGAGTCAGTGATTCAATTTCCCATTCATAAAGACAGTCACTTGCTTTATTCTTGAATGAATCAGCCATTCGAATGAATCAAATGAATGATTCAGTAATTAAATCAGTGACTTGCTGCCACCTACTGACAGTTGTAGTTTCATTTTTAAAGTATCTTTTTAGCTATTTAAAACATTTAATTGTTTGTATTCAAAATTTTATATTTAAAACATTTGAATTTGATTGTACTCATGCCACCTGAAAATACACCTACAAGCCACTTTTGTGTTCTTCTGTGCCATCTCTGTTGTACAAATTAATTTTGTTAATACTGATACTTTCTTATTCTACTTGTTCTTATTCTGTTGTTTAAATTAGACATTTTAAAAAGCTTAAAAATATAATTTTTTTTAAAAAGTTGACATAAAAGATGACAAACTTTTATTAAAGTTTAAAAAAAAAACACATAAGTAAGCGTAGAGCCCTGCTCTCGAGAACACAATGCATTAAAAAGTGAAAGGGATCTGAGTTTGTTTATTGTGCTGGCGTTGCTCGTGACACATGACGACAATAAAATGTTTAAGTGTTTTGCCCTGCTAAAGGTCACCCTGATGAAACTCATTCACTGTCTGTTTTTCCATTATGATTCAGCTCTCTGCACTGATTACGCTTTTACATTTTTGATGCGGCAAATCTTCACAGCTATTTCTATCCTTTCTTTTTATTCTACTCCTAAATCTGCAACATCAGTTCCAAACGGCTGAGCAATGATCATTCATTTCCCCCTCTTCAGCTTTGCTCTGCTTAGTGAAGAGAATTAATATAGTAGGTGGGCAAAACATGAATTATTAATAGTCAATTATTTAAGAGAGTTTCTGGATGGAGCTGCTGTTCAAATGTGACCTCCACTCACATCTCTTCATCTATTATATAAAGAATCTTCTACTTTATAATGCTATCTCAGGGTTGTGGACCCTATATGCAGAGAAAGATGATTTTGCATTATGAAATTACTATCTAAGTGCCTTTTTCCTTAATATAGGCATTTCATATAATAATAAATGTGCTTTCCTGCATTAAAGTTTTGGTTGAGAATTTAAAATGCTTTTTTTTTTTTTTTTTTTTACAGCCAATAGCCTTGGTTAATGGCAGGTAGCATTTGATTGGACAGTAATTTTGGACATAACGCGTATAACATGAGTCATCAATATGAGTAACGCTGTACATATTAAATGCGTAAATTCTAAGTTAACTTTGTCACCATTTACAAGTGCACTCACATATATGATGTCAAAGTGAAAACAGATAACTAAAAGCAACAAAATTGCAACTGAAGTATTTATTATTGATATTTCTTGTAATATACCTCTTGTGAAAAGAGGTGCAATTGATTGTATTAAATGTGCACTTGTACACTGTAAAAAATAAAAAAATACAATTTGTTGAGCTTAAAATAATTTGTTACCCTGCTGCCTTAAAATTTTAAGTTCAGTCAACTAAAATAAGTTTAGGCAACTTAAAATGTTAAGTTGTACTAAGTAACAACTTAGATATTTGTGTTTGCTAAACTTAACAGATGGGTAAGTAACCCAGCTGCCTTAAAATTTTAAGTTGATTCAAATCAAATATCTAAGTTGTCACTATAATTTAACATTTCAAGTTGAATAAACTTTTTGAGTTGACTTAACTTAAAATTTTAAGGCAGCCAAAATGCAAATTATTTTAAGTTGACTCAACAAATTGTGTTTTACAGTGTAGTAATCTTAAAAGTATTTTTACAAAGCTGTACTTTCAGATAATAAAAATATGAATGAAATCAAAGGACACTTAAGTGAGATACACTTTCATGACTGTTTCTTAACACACTTTAAAAAGTGCACTTTTTTATATCATTTTATATCAAATTTATACGAAATGTACACTTAAATGTACTATTATTTTAAATGTACTAAATTGCAATTCCATTACAAATAATAATAATAATAATAATAATAATAATATATACTTTTTACTTTTTACTATTTAAAAAAATGCGTTCTATTTGAATATACTTTAAAATTTAATTTATTCCAGTGATTTCAAAGCTGAATTTTTAGAATCATCACTCCAGTCACATGATCCTTCAGAAATCATTCTTATATTCTGATTTGCTGCTCAAAAACATTTATTATTATGTTGAAAACACCCGAGTAGAATTTTTTTCAGCTTTCTTTGAATAGAAGGTTCAAAGAGCAGCATTTTTCTGAAATAGAAATCTTTTGTAACAATATAAATATCTTTATCATCACATTTGATCAATTTAAAGCATCCTTGCTCAATTAAAACTATTATATTAATAATATAAATAGAATAATAATAAATTATACTGACTCCAAGCTTTTGAATGGTATATTGTATAATGTTACAAAAGATTTTTATTTAAGAAAAATGTTAATCTTTGGATCTTTCTATTCATGATAGAATATTCAAATAGAAAGCAGTTATTTTAAACAGTAAAAATATTTCACAATATTACTGCTTGGTGCATATGACTTTCATACAAATACAGTCGGGTTATATTAAAAAATTTTCTAGCTCTTCCAAGATTTATAATGTTAGTGAATGAGTGTTGAGATTTTAAAGTACAATAAAGTGCATCCATCCGTCATATAATGTGCTCCACATGACTCTGTGCAGTTAATAAAGTCCTTCTGAAGTGAATCGATGCATTTGTGTAAGAAAAATATCCATATTTCAAACTTTATAATCTCTTCCGCTAGATAATATACCTTACTAATTATTAATAAGCAGTATTTAGGAGTTACTGAGTCATAGTTAAAGGAGTCATTGGATTCAAAGTTCACTTTTTCATGTTGTTTGAACATTAATGTGTGTTGGCAGTGTATGTACAAATCTACTCTATAATGATAAAAATCCATGCAGTAGTTTTTAATTAATATGTAAAAATAATATCCCCTTTTTCAAATCGAGCCATTCGTGGCATCACACCGACAGAGGCCGCTCCCACGATAGTTGATTGACATGAGCGTCTTACCTCAGACCCGCCCTAAATCAGCTGTAACAGTCCGACCTCCATTGTTTCGATGCCAGAGCAGGGATGTAAGTTAGACAAGAATATCTCAGATTGAGCAATTGAAGTGTTGTGTTGCTGGATGTAATAATGAACATAGTGGTCGTCATGTACTCCCAACATCTGAGCCGCTGAAGATGCAGTGGATTACGTTTGTTTGTGAAGGGAATGTGCCTCCCGATCTACATAAATGCGTCTATGTTCACGCAAATCATTAATGATCCAGCTTCACCTACAGCAGAAGTGAGTATAAGGTTTTTTTTATGGGTCTCTGCAATCACCTTTCCTAATAACGGGCTAGTTAGCAAGTTTCGTGGCTAAATGCGGCTAAAGTAAACAATCTCTCAGAGCACAGCTCGTTACTCCACAGAGAGAAGAGAGGGGCGGGGCAAGCAGAGCTCATTTGCATTTAAAGGAACAATCCATCAGAATGGGTCGATTTTTGCTGATTTTGACAAGGTAAAAATTGTGTTTTTTTACACTACCACTGAGAATTTTTAACCAAAGTATATTATAGACTTTTCATTAAAACCCTAAAGAATCATATCAACTTGTGGAAAATGGCCATCTGATGACCCATTCAATAGGTAGTTAATAATACTAAGAACTGGTTCCCTAAACTACAGTTTGACCATATCTTCTTTTGTGCTCAACAGAAAATGAAAAAAAAGTTCATACAGGTTTGGGTGAGTAAATGATGACAAAAATTTAATTTTTGGATGAACTATCCGAATAAGTATGTTCTTTTAATATACAGTAGTCAACATTTAAAGTGAGCATCGTTTTGGTTTTGGACAATTTTGATGAAAGGTTTTGATCCACTTTGACTACTATATATTACTTCCGTAACAAGTACTCTTTTAATTATTTCTTTTTCACAAGAATTGACATACACGATCTATTTTATAGTTATAAAATGTGTTATACAGTATATATACAAACTTGAATATTATGTAATGTTACACAACAGTAATAATGAATTATGTCATCCTACACTAATCTGTCCTCCTGTGAAGGAAAACCATCCAGTTGTTTGCTTTCATTGAGGGCTTTGAGTCTAATCACAGCTGTCTGACAGACAGGCGGCGTTTGCGTCTCTCAGTGGAGATGCGTTTCTCACAGGTCACTGAAGAGGCTGATCACACCCAGAGACTCAGGATCAATCACAGCCCTGCTAATAAGGAGCTTAATGCAAGCAGGCAGTGTGGAGAATAGAGTCACCTACAAGACTGACACGCCGATGAGCGGCCGTGACATCCCATCTGCCTGTGTCTGCGCACCCACACCGCACTGACAGATCAATATATTCCTCATCTGAGTCAAGTGCCCTGCGGAGACCACACACATATGGATAAAACTAGAGTCCACTGTAAACCTTCACTGGACACAGATGGGTAAAGTGAGATGTACTGGCTGTGTAAAATAGTCTGACCCCTGGTTTGTCTTTTTGGAAATGTGTTTCTTTCATGCAAATCAGCATTATGAGAAATGGACATAAAATATTTTTGGGAAGTTGATGTCCTGTGGTATGATTCTCTAATCTATGCTAAAACAATTTTATTATCTATGTATAATTATGACTATTATTCATGCATCTTTTTTGACCACATAGTAATATTTGTTCTTTTAAAAATGAATTAGTCTGACCGCAGGAGTGTCTGAATGAGCTGATGAAGGGTAAAGGTAAATGACAAAAAATGTTGATCAGCATCTAAAAATACACAAATTTGAAATGGAAATCAATTGATTACCTAAAAAGGTAATCTGAAGCTATTGAAAAATTCATCAAATACACCAACAGCAGCATCAAAATTGGACTTGCAAAGCCATTCATTTATAATTAAATTAAATTAGGTGACTAATTTGTCCGTAAGGGAAAACCTTCGCAAATCTGTAAGTTTCGCACAGATGTGGGACCAAAACCCACCTGATCCTCCTCTAGCTTCATTTTCAAATTGTTTCGGGACTGAGGCAATCCTTGAATAATATTTCTGCATTTTAAATGAAATTTTAATTGGTCTGTAATGAGAGGCTATTTTAAAGTACAAAAACAATGTATTAATGTATGAGCATGCACAAGATTGATGAATATTCATTAGCGTATACTAATCAATCTGTTATAGGCTATGTAAAATATGCCATTAGCAGCTGTTATCTACACCTGCCTATGTACCTCCCATGATGCAATGGGCCCTGATTTACCAAGATCCCAAACATAGGCTGCACATTTGCATGGGCAAATTTACAAGTGCACTTCATGGGCACACTACAAGTGATTTACTCAAAAAAAAAACCAAAATAGTCACACTTGCAAATAAACCCATTCAAATGCAGTGATGGGAATAATGACGTTACTAACGGTGTTATTTTACCAGTAACAAGTAATTTACGAATTAGTGTTTCTCCCGTTACAACGCTGTTACCGTTACTGACAATAAAATGAGGCGTTACTATAATTTATTATAATATTATTATAATTGTATTTTTCAGTTCATCTGAATGGATGTGTAGCGTACCTGTATTTGACGAACCGTAAACTCTAGTGTGAAGGCACACGACTAACATTAGCCGTCACTTTGTCACACACACACGTTGTGTTTCCATGTTTTATGGGGACATTCCATTGGCATAATGGTTTTCATACTGTACAAATCGTATTTTGTATCGCCCTACACGTAAACCTACCCGTCACAGGAGACTGTGCACACTTTCATTTTCTCAAAAAACAAAAAAACAAAAAAACTCATTCTGCATGATTTATAAGCCTGTTTCCTAATGAGGACATAAAAATGTCATTTGATCCCCATAACGTGATAAATACCAGGTACACACACACACACACACACATGCAAAGAAAGATAGAGAGCAGAAAAGTCTAATATACAATGCAGAATTGACGCGCTACATGTAAACAATATTCTTTGCTGTATTTTCCTGTCAAAGTAACGGAGTTCCTTCGTAATTCTTTAGCTTTTAAGAACTGCCGGTTTCTCCGGTAGTAGGCTGGACTAATGTACAAACGGCAATCTCATTGGCTGGCGCTCACCAATGATCGTCCCTGTTTTATTTCAACAAATCAGTTCGAGCGAACGCAGACAACGTGATTAATATTCATGAACCCAGCAGTTTATTAATACTTGGTGCGTTTTATATAGTAGGCTAATTAGTAGTAGAATTCGTAGTAGTTTTTTTTTTTTATCTTATCAGTATTTTTCCCCCCTTTTTATAGAAACACTTCACAAAAAATATCTTAAGCATCACCATCAGTCCTAAGTTCAGTAAACATGACAAATATGCATTCATACATGGTTATTGTAATTACTAAAGTTTAATGCTAAACTATCATAATGCCATATTATAATGCTTGACTGACTGATGCTAAGTGTCAGATATTTTAAAAAACTGTGTCTTTAAGCTATATATATATATAATAGTATATCATATATTTAATATTAGTCTGGTGAGTAAAATTAAAAAAAAATACATTAATTTCATTTAAATTTCATTCATTTAACATATTTAATATTGGGGGCAAGTTATTTGACATATTTTAAATTTTTTTTTGTTTAAAGTAACACAATAGTTACTTTACCTGGTAATTGGTTACTTTTATAATGACGTAACTCAGTTACTATTTGAGAGAAGTAACTAGTAACAATAACTAACTACTTTTTAAAAGTAGCATGCCCAACACTGCTTAAATGTGACTTTTGTTAGCTGTGCTGCTCACTTTCATCTATCTGCATTCAAATTGGTCTGTTTGTTGTGTGTTTATAGAGCCATGGCCAAAAAACCCCCCACAAAAACTGCTAAGATTCATTAGTTTACAGTTTTATAGTGAATGTTTTTATACACTTAACCCTTTGTTAAAGTTTCAGTCTAGGGATTTTTAATTACTTCTAGGTGCACATAAACAGTTTCCACTGGCTTTTGTAGGATTTACGTGTTCTTGCACAGCTGTGAATGGGTTTTATGAATGCATGTCGATGTGAGACTTAGCACAGGTTGCTCTAGCATTAGCATTATTCAATAGCACGGTACATTGGGTTTTTTTCGTGGCCCAGTGACCCTGATTTAATCCACAACAACAGTGTTGGCAGAGCTTAAATGAAGTGTTATTGATACACACCTCTGCAGGAAGTGCAAGGCTATTAATCAAAGCTTCATTTTAAAAATCCCAGAAGAGTCCCGTTCTCTGAGACTCATAAGGACATTCGCACATCCACAATGGCACTGCATCAAGGACACAAAAGGAGAAGGAACACAATTAAATAAGAGTGGAAAACTGACAAAAGGAATATGTCAGAGCAAAACATCAACTCCATAGTAAATAGATCTAGAAGGGGAATGAAGGAGAAATAAAAAATGATGAGAGTGATATGGTAGATCAAGTACAAAGAACATCAAAATAACTGGGAAATAATTAGGCTTGAAGCTATGGATGATGCAACTCACAAACAAGTTTCAGGCTGAATGTCAATGCAGTGACTATAAGAACTATAGTGTGTCTGTGAGCAAATCAACAATAGCGGCTCATGTTGTGCTTTCACAATAACAGCTTTTTCTGTTTACCAGAAAATACAGTAATTTCTGTGTTTAAGGACATGTAATCCAGGCTTTAGAATATCATGGTGCGTACACTTAAACCAGAAACATACAATATCGCAAACCACTGAAGAAGGTTGCTGTGTTGGAGTTCAGAAAGGCTTTTGACCTGAAAGACTTTTGAAAATATCAGCTGATATGTCATAAAAAAAATAAAATAAATAAATAAATAAAAAAGCCGTGTTTTCTTGCTCATGTGATGCACACTGATACTCCACTATGTAGTGCAAGAGTCAGTCCCATAAGTAAAAATCCTTTTTTTTTTTTTTTTTTTAATTTGGGAATGGATTTTTAGCAATAGCTTCTAAACCTATAAAGACAGATCAAGTGTGAGCTACAGTGTTGTTATATGCTTCTGCTGAAGCCATCAATACACAATATTTCAACTTATTTTTTTAAAGGGAACCCCGGGCATTAGGACTTGTATGGCTTAATATATAATGTAAATGAGGTCTGTAGTAGAAAACCCATGAAAGATTTACGTTATTTAAAAAATCGTTTTATACATATTTTGGACTATGGGAGGCACCATAATTACATGAGATACCTGTTGCTTTTTTACCACAACACAACTCTGAAAATAAAATACTGATACGATGACCACAGCTACTGAAAGAGCTTACAGGTGGTGATGGATATAAGCATAAGCTTAAACCAGATGCTGTACCATTGATTTTCCCCACAATGAGTCTAAATGTTCCCAGATACCGAGTAAAATCCACGCTGAGAAACTCCTGACAAGCATCATGACAAGTGTCAGCATGTTTACATCCTGTCAGGATGGCATCTACGTTTCTTGTCACTGCCGTTTGTAAGCTCTTTCAGTAGCTGTGGTCTACTAAAAGCCTCAAAGGCATCAGGGCTAAAGTGGAAAGAAAAAAGAGTTTTCAGTAAGTTTTATTCAGCCACAGGCATTTTTTCCCATCTTTGCTCCTCTTCTTATTGCTAGAAAAAGCAGTGAAGACTTACATTGCTTCTCGTGTTGCTATCCATCTGAAAATTACAACCAAAAGCAGTACAATGTGGCATCATATCAGTATTTTCTGAGTTGCGTTGCGGTAAAATAGCAACAGGTAGCACCAGTAGCTCACCAAGTGTAGCCATTTCATGTCATCGAAATAATGGCACCCCCCATAGTCCAAAATAAGGCAGGGGATAACCAGTCAGAAAACCAGTTAGTATCTGGTGTGACCACCATTTGCCTCACACAATGCAACACATCTCCTTCGCATAGAGTTGATCAGGTTGTTGATTGTGGGCTGTGGAATGTTGGTCCACTCCTCTTCAATGGCTGTGCGAAGTTGCTGGATATTGGCAGGAACTGGAACACACTGTTTTATACGCTGATCCAGAGCATCCCAAACATGCTCAATGGGTGACATGCCGGTGAGTACGCTGGCCATGCAAAAACTGGGATGTTTTCAGCTTCCAGGAATTGTGTACAGATCCTGGGGCCATGCATTATCATGCTGCAACATGAGGTGATGGTCGTGGATGAATGGCACAACAATGGGCCTCAGGATCTTATCATGGTATCTCTGTGCATTCAAAATGCCATCAATAAAATGCACCTGTGTTCGTTGTCCATAACATACGCCTGCCCATACCATAACTCCACCGCCACTATGGGCCACTCGATCCACAATGCTGACATCAGCAAACCGCTCACCCACACAACGCCATACATGCTGTCTGCCATCAGCCCTGTACAGTGAAAACTGGGATTCATCCGTGAAGAGAACACCTCTCCACAGTGCAAGACACCATTGAATGTGAGCATTTGCCCACTCAAGTTGGTTACGACGGCGAACTGCAGTCAGGTCGAGACCCCAAAGAGGATGACGAGCATGCAGATAAGCTTCCCCTGAGAGTTTGTGCAGAAATTCTTTGGTTATACAAACCGATTGTTACAGCAGCTGTCCGGGTGGCTGGTCTCAGATGATCTTGGAAGTGAAGATGTCGGATGTGGAGGTCCTGGGCTGGTGTGGTTACAAGTGGTCTGCGGTTGTGAGGCCGGTTGGATGTACTGCCAAATTCTCTGAAACGTCTTAGGAGACGGCTTATGGTAGAGAAATGAACATTCAATTCACGGGCAACAGCTCTGGTGAACATTCCTGCAGTCAGCATGCCAATTGCACGCTCCCTCAAAACTTGTGACATCTGTGGCATTGTGCTGTGTGATAAAACTGTGCATTTTAGAGTGGCCTTTCATTGTGGCCAGCCTAAGGCACACCT
>JAHKKF010479238.1:0-11709 GCA_019740295.1 Labeo calbasu | reverse complement strand
TTTTAAAGATTGATAATAATAATAAACGATTCTTAAGCAGCAAATCAGCATATTAGAATGACTTCTGAAAAATCATGTGACACCTAAGATTACAGTTATTTTTCATTTGAGCATGCAGAAATTTATATAACATATCAAGATCGATATTACCAACACTTCCAAATGAGAAAGGGAAAGTTTTTTTCCATTCAACATACTCTGGAAGCCATTAACTTTTATGGTATAAACAGAGTCATAAATCCACAACAGGAATAAGCAAATGAATAACTCAAGTTAATACAGTGAATTCACATCAAAATTAAGGAGTTTTGCAATAACATAGGGATTGTTTACACCTTTTCAACAATCGGATTTGTTTAAATGGTTCCATTTACACCTGGCCACATAAATGTGTCTGGATATAAATCGATCTTCAATTCCCTTGTTATATGCAAATTTAACAGAGTTCACGTCAACAGATATGCACTGCATTTTATTCATCATAAGCTGATTTGTTACCCTAGACCACAAAATCAGTCTTGAGTAGCACGGGTATATTTGTAGCAACAGCCAACAATACATTTTATGGGTCAAAATGATCGATTTTTCTTTTATGCCAAAAATCATTAGGATATTAAGTAAAGATCATGTTCCATAAACATATCAAAGCTTAATTTCTGATTAGTAATATGCATTCCAAAGAACTTCATTTGGACAACTTTAAAGGTGATTTTCTCAATATTTTGATTTTTTTGCACCCTCAGATTCC
The DNA here is from genome assembly GCA_019740295.1 of Labeo calbasu. NCBI lineage: Eukaryota > Metazoa > Chordata > Actinopteri > Cypriniformes > Cyprinidae > Labeo > Labeo calbasu. The sequence goes on along the minus strand of JAHKKF010479238.1, from coordinate 10,961 downwards.
ATATATTCAAATAATTGCATCTCAGCCAAATATAACCCTATCCTAACAATTATTCAGCTTTCAGATCATAATACATATAAATATCCTTTAAATAATACATATAAATATCCTATAAATATCAATTTCAGAAAACTGACTGACATATCTCACTACAACTTGTCATATCGCCTATAAAACGCTCTCACATGTTTATTATTTTCATATTTAAGATGCACTTATACTTGTCCAGTTTTGTCTGGAATGCTCCTGAAGTGGTCCTCACACCTGAATGCTCCTCACACCTCCTAAAGTGGTTTGAGCGATCGGATTTAAAACAGTCTCGAAAGCGTTTGGGAGGGCATTTAACACCTGGACTTTTTACGATCGGATAGCTATCCAATCAAAGGAAATGCATGACCAGGTGTAAACAAGCCTATGGTGTTAAGATTTTATTCCCTCACTTCCAATGATTACGCAATTCTAGTCTGGAATAAATACTAGCCTGGCAGATGTATGCTAGTTGTTTTTTGGACATGTGCAGTTGTGTCCTCACCTGCTCTTGAGTGACCAGAGAGTATACGTATAGGGGAAGGAAGAGGCGGTTGAGCAGGTGGTCAGTCAGCACGTCACTGAGAAACTCACAGTTGATGATGAGGATGTCGTTTAGGTAGTGAAGATGGTCCAGGTGCTCAGCTACCAGATCGCTGAGTTTTCCTCTGTTTTTATGTCTGATGAAAATAGGTGTAGATGGGAAAAAAGTGCAATATTTTAATCACAGACATTAACGAGCAGACTATGTTGTGATTTCAGAATTTCACAGCGATCAACTGTGGTCTGCAGTGACACCTAGTGGTGTGGAGATGAACCGCACATAAAAAGGTTTCATGTAAACCTTACTCTTCATCAGTCTGCACACATTTGTCCAGCTCGATGACATGGCTGCCTATGAACCAGACCAAATTGGAGAAGTACGGCACAGCTGTTTTGTCTCGGATGTAGTGTAGCATGTGCTGGTTGTCCACTGCAGAGGAAAGGACCAAGAGTAAACACAGTTACTCACAAACAGGCAGAGCAACAGGAAACAGCCACAGTGATGTGAGAAAGGAAATGTTAGGTTTAATATAACTAATAACACAACAGTGCCAGACATACTGAGGGCAAGTGGTCTTTAAAAAGCAACAGAGGTTAATTACAGAGCAATGTGCAACGTGACTGGTCAGATGTTGGAGGGTTAAGTTTTAAATGACGCAGAGTTGCTAAACGAAGCTAGGTTGCACTACATTTGATCCTAAGCAATAAACATGATCTGTACTAAGCATGCTGAGAGTACTAGATGTGAAATGTATCTAAACTTATACAGGCTCGCAGTGCAATAAATAGTTTAATAGGGTTCTGAGTGTTCAAAAGACCTTTGTATGCACCATTAATAAACTGAATATTAATTTTTTAAAAAAATGGGTCTGTTTATGTTTGTCTTGTCAGGAAAGGAATCATTTTTACTCTCAATGAACCTCCAGCATCTTTTTACAAAACCAATTAAATTAAAACACACACATACAACTGATACTGCCAAAAAACACCATTAAAGCCAAACAATAGGGTTTAAATAAAGGCACCAATGTTTAACAGTGCAAACAACTATTATCAGTGTGTGAATTGTAAACCTGTGTACACACAGACAAAAGAAGCAACTGTTTTTAAACAAACAATTCGAGAGAACATGCAATACAAGTGGCACAAGAAAGTTCTGAATTTGACCAACTTACATGACACTGGAATAAGGCACACAGGAGTCACCATAGAGGGAGAGGGGAAGAACAGACAAAGGGTTAAACAGGATGAAGGGACTGGGCTAGTGGAGCTCTGGGCCTTAGAGGCCAAAAGATGAAACCATCACACCACCTAGTGGCTGGTGTTAAACCTGCACAATAGAGCACCTGGAACCAAAAACAGCCTAAAAACACCAAACATATGGACCAGATCCATCAAGCTCTTGCCAGGACATGCTAAAAAGCAAAGCATACCACCCAACTGCTTATTCTGACAATCAGGAATTTTAACTGCATTTTTGCAGTTAATATAATAATTAGGCGCCATATCAAGAAAGCCACAGATAGTACTTGAACATTTAAGCAACACTTAAAAATGCATAAAGATGCACTACAGTCACAAAGGTATCACAGACAAACGTGAGTTGTTGATTTTATGGGTATCGATCCAATAAATAAAACTGAGGCTGACATTTAGAGGGATAGCTCACCCAAAAATGACAATTCTGTTATTAATTATTCACCATCATGTCGTTCTAAACCCATATGAGCTTCGTTCAACTGCAAAACAAAAAACTGTGATATTTTGACACTGTATAGACAGAAATGAAACTACCACCTTCAGTACTAATGCTGTCTATGCAGTGTCAGAAAGTTTTTGGATTTTATCAAAAATATCATAAATTGCCTTCTGAAAATGACTGACGGTCTTACAGATTTAGAACGTCATGAGAGTGAGTAATTAATGACAGAATTTTCATTTTTGGGTGAACTAACCCTTTAAGAGAATAAACTACAGACAAGTCATTATGGACCACGTTATTTCTATTTGGTCTAAGTATTGTTCAAAATAAAATTATATAAAATAAAGTATAATGTTTGGATGTTACTTTAAGTTTTGTTTTTTTTCCATCAATGGAGCAAAGACATTTTTTATTTATTATTATCTTTATTATTTTTTTTACTTAATTATTATTTTTATCTTTATTGTAGAAGTTATATTTTCCTTTTAACATTAAAATAGGGTGTGCGATAATGGGAAAAAAAATTATATCTTGATATTTGCTGGAATTTTGTTGATAACGATAATTAGATGATATTTTGCAGAGCTTGGCAGGTTTACAACTGCCGTGGACCTCTGACTCCCAGAGCTTTTGGTATTCTTAATATTCTATGCAGTGGTTCATTTGCAGCAGTAACAGAAATTAACTTTTTTTACATTTTGTGGGCATTTTTACCTTTATAAGGCCACTTTTTCTAACTTAACGAAATGTATACATCTTCTTTTGTGTCAAATTCTTAAATGTAATCAATAAATTCAAATAGTAAGACACTATTGGGCTATTACCAATCAAATGAAATCAACATCAACAAAATTTGTGTTTGCAATGCAGAGGTGGCACAAAATCTGCATCTGAAATGGCATTTACATGCATTTACACAGACTGTTTAATGCAGGACATGAATTAATATTTTGACAAATTAATATTTTGATGTTTAAAAACGTTGAATAGTGATATTTGAAATGATTTGGGGAATAAAAGAGAAAATATACTGTAAAAATAAAAACCTAAAATCGCCAGTAGGTGGTGGCAAATCACTGCATGAGTGAGTCATTGAGTCATTCATTCAACCGATTTGTTCAAACGGCTGATTGATTCAGTAATGTAACAGTTCTGCTGTGGCTTGTCGAAACAAGAAATGTTGTGTCTAAAATGTAAGTCATTTAATATTAACTTGTTATTTATTGAACTGTTCATCAAATCAATATTACATTTGCAATTTTTCGAAATAATGTCACTCTTCATGTGACATTAACTATATCAGATGATATATTTATAAAACACATATAAAAGTCATACAGGGGCACATTTGCCCCCTTATCTTCAAGTTTGGGGGAATTCTGAATCTATTTTAATAGACTAAATCACAAAGTGAAAGCTTGAACTCTAAATGTGCTGGCACAGTAGTCTAACCAAACCTGTTTTTGTTTGGTTTATGATATATTCGATAATGTCAAATCACATATCATTTAAACAATATTAAGATATTACCACAAACAATACATATTGCACACCCCTACTTTCCATACTGGAAAGCACTTTAACGGTGCTATAAAAACATGCACATGATTTTTGGTGTCATTTGAAGCACACAAGAAATGTGAACTGTTAAAATAATTGCTTTTTGTAATCAATCTGACAAAACGTAGATGGATATCTAATAATAGCCAACATATTGGTTATTGCTTCAAAAGATAATTAATTATATTTTTATATTTAGACATTATCCATGTAAGTACATCCCTCCCTATAAAATATCACACCAGCTTGGTTATATTTTAAATAAAGACTTGCAAAAGGTTGTTTATTCAGTGCAATGACATTTTTACACTTTTAAGTGTTGTTTACATCTCCAAATATTATTTAGGGCAACTCTATGCACACACCCCCAGTAACATGCACCGATGGCAGTTTGACCTAAACTACAACAACCTCCAAAGGGATCGATTAATTAGCTGTGAGACGAACCACCATTCAAGGGCAAGTGTCAAGCAGACAGTAAGAAATGTTAAGTCAGGTATTCAAGAAGGTAAGAAGGATTTCTATTAAAGCTCAAGCCAGAGAAACAGACCAGCGAAAGCCCTTTTGTCGTCAGCACGTGGCCATACCCAAGTGAAACCCCAGTGTGCCCGTGCATGTGTGTAGAGTCAGCAGCGGTCACTAATTATGTAAGTACGTAAGTGTGTGTTACTCACGGATGGCAGAGAGCAGCGTCAGCATGCCCATGCATCAGAGGCATGACAGAGTGATTGACAGAATAGAGGAGGATCAGGCGGCGGCAGCAGCAGCAGCTGAGTCAGGGCTCTACTCACCTTTGTACACATTGAGTGTGATAGTCCTGACCGCAATCCTGACCATGCTCTCTGGGTGGTTGAAAAACTTAATGGCCTCCGTGTACAGGGCAAAATCATTAGTGTGCTAGAAGCATGGGAGACACAGAGTGAGGCCATAAGCGAGGAAGATTAGCTCAGAGAGAGGAGAGCTGCAACTGGTGATGTAAATTAAAAGCCCTGAACTTTTATTCGCTTATGTGGACCTAGGATGTCTACAGAGCAGAAGAAATAAGCACATAACATCACTGACACTGAAAAGGTAATACCAAGGTATTAATTTGGCTTAAAATGTGTCTAATTCAAATTCTTGTTATATATAGTTCATACACACTGCATCTCAATAAAGCTGTCACTCCTCTCCTCTATTTCTGTGCTGAAAGTTGTATGAATTCACATTGTATGTACAGTACTGTTCAAAAGCCTGGGGTAGGTAAGATTTTTTTTAAATGTTTTTGAAAGAAGTCACTTCTTCTCACCAAGGCTGCTGTATTTGATCAAAAATACAGTAAAAAATATTATTACAATTTAAAATAACTATAATTTATTTCTATAAATGTTAAAATGTAATTAATTCCTGTGATGGCTGAATTTTCAGCATCATTATGCCAGTCTTCAGTGTCATTAATCATTCTGATATGCTGAATAGCAGCTCAAGAAACATTTATCAACTATTATAATCCATATTTTTGTGAAAACCATGATACTTTTTTTTCAGGATTTTTTGATGAATATAAAGTAATAATGTAAAAGTCTGTCACTTTTGATCAATTTAATGCATCCTTAATGAACAAAATAATTTCTTATAAAAATTAACCCTTTATATATATTTTGTTACTATGCTGTGGTATTCATAGCTATGAGAGGCAGGGATCCTTATGTTTTTTTAAAAACATACAAATGAAGAAGAAATACGGAGCAATGTCAAAATATAGACAAAATACAAACCTGCCATAAAGTGGTATTAGATTTTTTTTTTTTTGTCTATGTCCGCAGAATAATTTAGAATGTGGCTCATCCAAAAAGAATTTAGAGCTGGAACTATTTTTCAATACTATTTAAATATTATTTTGTAATGTTTACTGCTTTTTGCGTTACATAATGTGCAGCTACACTGCTGCCCAAAGGTTTGGGATCAGTATAGTTTATGGTCATCAAGGCTGCATTTGTTATAAAAAAAAAAAAATCCAGAAATTAAATGTAATATTGTGAAATATTATTATGATGCAAAATAACATTTTTCTATTTTAATTGACATTAAAATCTAATTTATTCCTCTGATCAAATCAAGGCTGCATTTATTTAATAAAAAAATCCAGAAATTAAATGTAATATTGTGAAATATTATTATGATGCAAAATAACATTTTTCTATTTTAATTTACATTAAAATTTATTCAAAGCTGGATTTTTAACATCATTAATCCAGTATTTAGTGTCACATGAGAAAAAAAATTCAGAAATCATTCTAATACGCTGATTTATAAACAGCTGTACTGCTTTTTCCAGGATTCTTTGATGAATAAAATGTTAAAAAGAACAGTATTTATTCAAAACAGAAATCTTTTGTAACAACATACACTACCATTCAAACGTTTTTTTTTTTTACTTATACTTTTATTCAGCAAGCATGTGTTAAATTGCTAAAAAATGATGGCAAAGACTTATACTGTTAGAAGAGATTTATATTTTTAATAAACGCTGTGCTTTTTAACTTTTTACTCACCAAAGAATCCTGAAAAAAGTATCACAGGTTCCAAAAACAATATTTGGCAGCACTACTGCTTCCAACACTGATAATAAATCAGCATATTAGAATGATTTCTGAAGGATCATGTGTCACTAAAGACTAGAATAATGGCTGATTAAAATTCAGCTTTGCATCGCAGGAATAAATTATACTTTAAAGTATATTAAAATAGAAAGCCTTATTTTATATTGCAATAACATTTCACAATATTACCATTTTTTCTGTGTTCTGATCAAATAAACGCAGCTTTGATAAGCCATAGAGACTTCTTTACAAAAAAATCTGAAAGTTTAAAACTAAAAGTCTTACTGAATTTTGAATTCCAGTGTATTTCAATACTGATGTCAGACTTTTCATGGGTTTCCCCTCCTTCATTCAGTGATGTAAAATTATTTATGCTGTGTGAAGATTTAGATCAGTCATTTACTAATTATATGTCTACATTTGCTAACATTAGTTTAATCAGGAATACTAGTTATACGCCTACAGTGTTTTTTGTTTACCGCAAGAGGTCAAAAGGTTGGCGTGGTTATCACTATATCAACCAAAATGAGTTCAACAGAGACTCATGTGACTCCTCAAGCAATGCTGCTGTCACTCCCAAAACATTCAGTTATATTACACTGACCTGGGTTTATATTCTAATAGGTCTTTAAAAGATTAACAGTAGTTTAAGTATATTTCTTATCTTAACATGCACTGGTTTACATTTTACATTAAGAGAACATCAATCATTGCAGCATCAGATCTCTCATAAAGCAAATCTTCCATGCAGGCCCTCTCTATTCCTGACACCAATGATTAAAATCATCAGAGGTGCCACAGAATAAAGAACGCATGGCGGTTAAACACAACCATTTACAGTACACCAATAACTTCCCCCTATACAAAGGAGCCCCCAAACATTTCCGTCACCTTCCAATTCACATAAAACAGTTGTAAACTTACAGATGAATTGCACTTGTCAAAAATGAAAAAAATAACGGCGCGAGTTGCATCAAGACACAGGAAACACAGTTTTACAAAGTCACAGTGAGCTGTTAGCTCTTCCTGGAAGTGCGCTATGATCTGTAACATGCAGAATGCATGCAAGCCCACAAATAAAAGCCCCCTTCTGCTTTCAGTCTATAAACCGTCATTTGAAAAATGACAGTTGCCCCAGCAAATGCACCTTACCTCGTTGTAGAAGAAGTGCACTGTGTGGTTGTTGAGTTTCAGAGACAACGTTTTCAAAAAGGAGATATAGTAGGCCATAATTTCCTCATCAGAGAAGTCAAATTTATGCACAATGATGGAATTAACATGATTATTGGACAGCAAGTAATCTAGAAAGAAAAGGACAACATATTAAATGTTCAGGGCATGAATAAAAAAATAAAACACATAAAACTTAAATTGTGTCCAGGGGTTTACTCACAGAGAGAAGTCTCATGACTGATGTTCTCGAAAAGGATGTTGAGCGTTTGCAAAAGCTGGACACACACATACCGTCCAGATTTCTGCCGTAGTATGTTGAGGAAAAATGCAAACATGTTCTTCTCCAAAAAGAAGCTACGAAGAGAAAATGACGTTTTGGTAATTATTGCAAATCTAACATGTGGAAACTTTCAAAATTGAAGGTGAAACTCACTCAAAGACAGAGCTGTCATTCTGATCACCCCAGATGAGAATCTCAGTGATGGAGCGGATAGTTTCCACCAGCAGATTTCTGTTGTGATCAGTCACTGTTGTGTTCTTTGTTAGGACGTGGTACATGTACCTAAAATCAAAAATAATTATAATACTTCATAAATGATACATATTTATAATTTACTTGAGATCCACAATCATAAATGCTTTCTGCATATAAGAAAATATTGTAAGTGACATATTTAATAAGATACTGCAGCTGCTTTTAAGATACTAACCCAGCACTTCATACAACCGTATGCTAACTACGGCGGTGGCTCAAAACATATTGAGCTGCCTACCTAGGCACCAATTCTGGGCATCATATGTCTGTTAAAAAAGCTGTCTTGGTAGGTAGCTTACTAGGTTTTGACACCCAGCCTAATCCTTCACATACAGCTTCGCTCTTATATTCTCAGTTTTACATCGCAAATACGTTAAATCCCGCCATGAGTAATGTAAATGTTTACTTAACTACAATTCTAAACTGACTATTTGTGACTGTCCACATTAATGTCAAACACATGCTGAATTTAAAAAGCTTTAACTACCCGAGCTGAGCTGGCTAGCGTATTAGCTGCAAAAGGTCTATAAAAGCTTACTTCAAATGGTCCAAAGAATGAATGTTTTTGGACTTCCCCTGCCCGCCGACCCAGGTCCTTGAACGGCCGAACATTTTGCGGGTGTTCTATGTCGCAATATGTATATTTTTAACACAATTTGCTATGCGAATTGATCCATATCCGCCGCAGTGAAGGCCCAGAATCCTCACATGAAAACATACCTGTCGTCCTATCGCTCATGACAGAACAAACCTCAGCTCTTAGTCATTATGGGATTTGTAGTTTATTCTGGAAGTTTTTATAGTGCGCTCGAATGGATCAGCAGACCATTACGGACTCGATTTCCCAGAGTTCCGTGCGAATGCAACGGTTTTGGTGAAGTCATGAGAAAGCGCCGTTTGTTTTTGTTTTTCACGCGTTATAAAGCTCCGCCGAGCGTTTAGAGGATTTTTATTTATGAATTTTCTACACCGCCAGGCTTTTAAGAGAGATCCGGGATAAGTCTAATGTCAAAGAGCTGCGCGTGGACTTGGAACATCCAAACATGCTTTTCTTCACTAACTTATTTGCTCTATAGTGGCAACATACTTACGTTGAACGGATTGCAGGGGAAATACTGCTGAAAAGGGAGTTGCATCACTGCGTGTTTGACTGAAATGGATGGATTCACACTTTCAAAGTGACCTGTCTCATTTAAAGTGTGATTAAATGCTTTTAATTCGCTCGGTCTGCTCAATGAGACTGAAACATATGTTTTGGAGTCTATGACACACTCAATTTACTCTCGGTTAGATTCAGTGGAATCGCTAATCAACGAGCTTCCATATATGTTTTATCTCGGCCTGTTTTTTGTCAATGTTTTAATCCTCTACTATGCCTTTTTAATGGAATACATAGTCCTTAATGTAGGGATAGTATTCTTGCCAGAGGATATGGACCAGGCACTGGTGGATTTGGGTGTACTTTCTGACCCAGCCTCTATTCCCTATGACACAGACACTGAGCTGGATGTTTTTGAGGGATATCTGGAATAAACAAACCATGATTGACACTTCCAGCCGAAGCTTTCGTGGGGAAGATGTCATTTGGTTACTGGAGAACTGCTGTCAAAGGGAACTACATATGATCTCTGCAGACGTAACATGCTGCAGTGGTCAACTTATAAAAAAAGTGACTTTCGTGAATAAGTAAGTAGTCAGTGTTTTAAATGATGATTCATACTCGGAAATAAATGTGCATTAAGTGTCATGTTTCCACAGGCTGTCCAGATACAGAGGATTGACCTGCAAGCAAGCCATTGTGCCACATGGAATAGGTCCCAGGAAGAGATAAGCCGAATGCACTGTGGTTTTCCATGGAACAGCCAGCCAGTGTCTCTTCGGAGATCAAATTCGGGCACTAACCACTACTGTGGATATAAATATTACATTAGCCTATTTATTTTTAGTTTAGCGTTCAGCACTCATGCAGGATTCTGTGTCAGCCCTGCAAGGGCTTGTTATTACTCTGTAGGCAGAACCCTTCAGCCTCGGCATGTTTCTGTTCCCTTTAATACTATTTAAATGAGCAATACGTCATGAGACAAACAGGGTGTCTGAATCGCTGGTCTAAGTTTTTTCTAAAAGTCTCTCTTAGGAACCGCATATTTGTGACAGCCTGAGAATGATATATTTGACTGAGATTCGTTTATCCACTCAATATATATTTAATAAATGATTACTTTCACGTTGTGTTGCCGTGGTGTCGTATTTGACTTTCAAATAGTGTCTTATTTCAGGAACTTTCTGTGTGTCATCTGACTGCTCTTGTCTAAATTAGATCCTATGAAATCACACTTGTTTGTTAAAAAGATAACGCTCCGTGACGAAGGTCTAGTTTAAAACGGTTCAGTTTCTTAGAAATGTGCTATTTATAAGTATGTTAGTTTCACATGGTTTTAAAAAAAACCTTTATGCCTTTTATTAGAAAGGTTTCTTTTTTAGCGAATCAAGTGGTATGTTTTTCCAAATAAGAGATAATGCACGTATATTAACAAATCACATGTAATAGCTTATTTTAGCATATACAGTACTGTGCAAAAAGTCTTAGGCCACTAGTTTTTTTTTATCAGCTAAAAAATGGTTTGAAGTCAGTTAAAGTCGGTCTTTTGCTGTAGTGTGTCAGTAGGAAATATCAGATTACATTTCCAAACATTCATTTTGCCATTAATCGTAATAATCCAGTGAGATTTTTGTTTGCACATGGAGTCTGACAACAGCGAGTGCTCTGCACAGAGATCTGATCTCATCATCATCCAGTCTGTCTGGAATGACATGAAGAAACAGAACAAACTCAGACAGA